>CAJNIZ010047765.1:10217-32045 GCA_905231905.1 Symbiodinium pilosum | reverse complement strand
GTTTCAACTGACAGAAACGCATAAAGAGGTAGGTACGTGGGGGGGGGGTGGCACCTTTTATTTATAGGGCTGGCCTGACAGAACTGTCTAATACTACTGGACTTATAAACGTTATTGTTTTTTGTTTATTGGCTATCGTTTTGCAAAGGAAGCAACAAATAGGACCACTCTTGTACAAATTCTGCCAGCGGGGTTATTACCCAAGCCCAACTGAGGTAACCATCAGAATCCCCACTAAAGCTGCCCAGGAGACCTAGCTTCCTTGTATGCCGTCAGTTTAGCTTAGAATACATGTGCTTGGAAATGTTTAGGGGGTTTAGGGTTTAGTAACGGTTAGCTTCATCAATCAGATTCACGCCAAAACCGCCACTATTGCAAGTGTCTAGGGTGCTTTGGGCGATGCAGGTTGGTTTGAGTCTCGACAGTAGGCCAACTACCCCATGCACATCACTTCTGAAGCCATGTTGTAGTATAAAGCCTACAGAAGTTCCTTGGAACCACAATATAGCGATAATAGTTTGCAAAACCCCAGAGCATGATTCAAACTCCCTCTTGGAGACATTTACTTTACTGCCCACCCAAATGTTGTAAGCCGTCGTAGAAGAAGGCATAAGCCGTAAGCCTGAGGCCACACCATCTAACAGCAATGCTCCAGTATTCAGTACGAAGCAAAAAGCTAATTTGCTCAGACTTCCTCTTCAACCCTAAAAACCTGTAAACCCGAATCCCTAAAACCTGAAAGCCTTAACCCTTAAACCGAATCTGTACCACAATTGGGTTCCAACAACCTCGAGTTGATTATGATTGCGGAGTTCGGGTTCATGCCCAGCCACAGAAGAATCTTGGACATCTTGCCATCCCTTTGAGCACTCAATTCTTGGGTGGTTTCGAACTATGTGGAAGTTGGGGTTTGGGGAACTTCGTCCCAAAAATCGCAGAACGCTAAACCCTAGATATAACCTGTGAAGGGCCGCCTGTCACGGCGCTTTGTGCCCTCTGAGACGAGAACGGCCAGAACGGGCCATAAGGCCACGTACAGAAGCCTCTGGCTGAGTCTTGGTGTCTTATGAGTTGAGGTACCTTTTCCATAAGCTTCCACAACTCCACTTTGCTAGTTTTTAATGCTCCGAGATGAGAGGGCATGCACGCGAGGGGCCCATCACTATTGTTGGCAGGTTCTTGTTCAAGATGGCCTTCTACACCGCTTTATCTACCCATGCGTGGGCAAAGCAGATCCTGAAAAGTTCCGATGAGGGGCTGACACAAGGATGCCCCTCCACAATTAAGCACACATACCATAAGCCAGAGTCCCAAATTTCCATTCAGTTTTTAAGGGTGGCAATGCTGAAGTTCACTCCTGGGCGCTGGTCTGAAGGCCACAAGTCAGCATCTCGCTGCAAAAGGACAACCCAAGTGAGGTAGCTAGGCATTCCCAACTTATGCTCTTTCTTTGGATGCCCTAAACCCTAAACCCTATAAACCCTTTACCTCAGAAACTTGAAGTTCCTTGAAGTTTGGCTTCCTCCGAATTACGGGACAAACGGTCTCAAACCAAGTCTGGCGCCACTGCTGGACCGAGGGGACCAAGGTTTCTGGTCTGTCTTCCTTGCACCTTGCAGCAGATATCCTGTGGTTTCAGGTTTATGCAAAATGTTCACGGGAGCAACTGCCTGTATGGGGCCCATGACCGTGATTAGAGTCTACAATTCTGAGCAAACTTGTAATGTACTCACCCCCCCCTCCCCACCAACACGCGGCTAGCTAAAAGCCTACACGAAAGCTTGCACTAAAACAACTCAGTGATCTGTCTTCATCAAAGGGAGCCCTCAGACAGTGTCACTTCCTATAGGGGGCCCTGATAGTTCCTTGTTGACGAATGACTACTGTATTCCTCCATTTGCCCATCAACAACGGTATAACCACACATAAGCACATGTAAGGGCCCACCTAATTACCCATCACATTTTGCAGTCCATTCGGGTATCCCACGCTCTATCTAGGTACATCATGCTACAGGGAAATATCACTATAAACACTTTCTTATAATCCGTTTCCATGTTCTTTTCCATATATTTCTCCACTCTTACAATATCCTCGGGAACGGTCTATGGTGGCCGAGGCCCACAAACTTCATCTGTAACCAATCCCTAGACCCTAATCCATACAAACCGTAAACCCCAAACACTAACCCCTGATCCCTAAATTAGCGCTAGAGACCCTCATCCCTATAAACCTTAGACCCTTAACACTAAACCCTTAACCCTAAACTCTAGCCCCTAAACCCTAAACTCCAAATAGTAGTTTCCATTTCCTTTTCCATTTTCCCAATATAACCCCTTTATAATCCCTATATAACCCTTAGTAGTTTGCATTTTCTTTTCCATTATCCCAAAATAACACCAATATACACCCTAAACCCTAAACCTTAAACCCCAAACCCTAAACCCTAAACCCTGAACCCTAAACCAATGTAACCCCAATTTGGAGCCCTTCCCACCTGGAGAAGACAATGCTGCAGCTCACAGCCAGGTGTAGAAGCAATGTGACAAGTGCCACGCTGTTCAGCACCTCACAGTTCAGGGTTTAGGGCTTAGGGGTTTATATTGGTGGAATTAGGGTTTAGGGTTTAGGGCTTAGGGGTTTATATTGGTGGGATTAGGGTTTAGGGTTTAGGGCTTAGGGGTTTGGATTTTGGGGGTTCAGGGCTTGGGGTGCAGGGTTTCGGCAAGGTCTAGGGATTTTAGGGTTTAGTTTAGAGTTGGTATTGCCAGTTTAGGGTTTTGGGCTGAGGATTCAGCACCTGCAGGCTACAGTAGGACTGGTCCACATTGGGATCCCCTGGAAAATTGTAGCTTCCTACACCTAATGTCTATTTTTTAATAGAATATCCTATTATGTAGCTTCATATTCCCCGTCGCATCTTAAAGGAATAGAAGCTTACACATATGATCAACTTCGACCTAGAGGACTTGCAGCTGCCTCAAAAAGCTAAGAGGCTCAAGATGTAGATTTCACTTTGGTAGGACGTGCTTGGCATGGATGAACATGATGAACGTAGCTGCACAATGGAAATGCGAGCTAGCTTTAAATGTGGGCTTAGTCCAATCCTTGTTCAAAAAAATCTCCGCAACGCGTGACCCGGCAACCATGCCCGCCAATATATCATGAATGCTATAATCTCAGTTTCAATGTCATTTTCCATTGTCTTTTTCATTTGATTCTCCATATCTCTGGAAACCTCCGAAACATGTGTTTTGATGGTTATTGTCATGTTGCGTTTCCTTGAGGGCCAGCTAAGGCAACTTGGCCAACAAAAGAGAAGCACAGCGTCATAGATTTCCCATAGGGCGTAGGATCCAGGCATGTCGGTATTGCTATGCACCCTATTTCTGGCAGATGTCGCCTACCGCTAAGCTTAAAATAGTACCATCTCCTGCTTCTGATTACCACGTCTGCCATGCCATCCGAGAGCCCCTTATGGCTGCGAAAAGACTCTGAACTGTGTTGCAGGAATGGCTGTTCTTGCGTTCTTGTACGCAGGGTTTTTCTTCAGGCAGGCCTGTGGGAAACATGTTGAGCAGTAGAGTGCTGCATGCCCGAAAATCTGAAGGCTAACTGAACTCTCAATACACCGAACACTAGTGTAGCTACCTGACACTGAATTCCCACATGACGGCCTCCACAAAGTGCAAGTCTCCCACGGCATGCCAAAAAGGCCATGGAAAACTAAACTCAAACCCATGTGATAGTTTCCCAAAATAGGGGGACCCCAATATAGACCTATAATCCTTATTATAGGGACTCCCAAAAAGGTACCCCTAACTTTGGGAACTATCCATGTCAGCCCCTTAGGAAGGTTCCCCATGCTAAAAGGTTTCGGCCTGGCCTTGTTTGAGGAAGGCCCTCGTGTTACCAGGGAGTCGTACCGATCCAGGAAGGTAAAGGCCAAAGTCACCTGGGGGTTTCCCAAAATTAGGGGTACCATTTTGGGGGTCCCTATATTAAGGACTATAGTATTTTGGGGTCTACATTGGGGTCCCCTTATTTTGGGAAACTACCACCTGCTGGGCTCTGGGCTTCAGGAGCTGGTCAGTTTACTTTGGTGAAGCTGGGTTGATGTTAAGGAACTGAATTTCAGTTACCATAATGGGTATATATATATATAGAGGGATTAATAGGGCTTCCCCGATAGAGTATCTTAACTTGAGTTCCCTAACAGCAACCCAGTAAAGGACTTGGGGTCCACATCCTAACGCCTAAAACCCAAAGCGTGAAGACGTTTAAGCTTTGCATTGTGTTGTCAGGCAGCTACTTTATGAATGATGATGGCTGCCGGTCGGTGATTCTTACTCCCTGAGGTTTCTCTATTGGCGCTGGCGCTGCTCGGGGATGCAAAGCAATGCCATCTGCATGAACAGGAGCAAACATGGTACTTTACCACCATAAGGGGGCGCCGATGTAGACCCCAAAATACTATAGTCCATGTTATAGGGACCCCTGAAATGGTTCCCCTAATTTCAGGAAACATCCGTACGGTTGCCTCCCGATAGCTTATCAATACTTCTTTACCTTGGTGTGCGCAGAGATACACGCTCTTCCATCAAATGAACTATATTCTAGACTCCTTAAAGAGGGTTTTGTAAGGGGTTATATAGGGAAGTATTGTAGGCTTTACTCAGGGGATACTAGGGCTGCAGCTTGAACGGGAAGTCGGAGTGTCTGCGATGGGCGAAGTTGGCTAGATCAGTTAAGGTCCTGCTGATCCAGTCTCGGGATACCTTGCAGCCAATCTTCATGCACGACTGTCTGGAAGATTACTGATTACCTAGAAACTTGCTCGACTTGTTCAGCGTGTGCCCCGCTCATATGAGCCATAGTCTAAACTCCAAGTATCCCCCTTAGTAGACCCTTCAATTAATCGAACCCTTATATAATCCACTATATAACCCCTTTAAGGAGTTTAGACTATGGTTCACATAGGCTGCATGGGCAAGCCACTCAAAGGCCAGGTTGCCCAGTATCAGCCCCAGGGTCCCCGCAAAGGGGACTCTACTGGGTTGCTGTTAAGGTACTTATACTGAGTTACTGTAAGAAGGAAGCCCTATTATCTGCTATATACCTATCATTGGTAGCTTACTGTAAGATCCTCAGTAGCACCCTAAACCCTAAACCCTAAGATTCCCAGCCATGACTGCCTCATAAAGGACGAACAGCCAAGCGGACCATTGCTGTGCGTGGGAGAGGGTACAGCTGCCCTGCCACGCATGCGGTGGCTTAGGGTCTAGGGTCTAGGGTTGGGTCCTGCCCTCACCCGTTCACAGTCCATAATAGGGGCCACAGTAAGAGCTCTATATAGATACATTATACATATTATCTATCCAACAGTCAATGAGTGGGGCAGTACCCCCCAATGTAGTTGGTTCATGAAACCTCTCACCAAGCTGCTGATTTACCTGGCTCAAGACAGGCACCTTTAATCAAATGAATACGGCCATATGGACCCCAAAGGTGCCGGGTGCTACAGGGGCCATGTTGAGGTCCATTTGAGGCACCATATTATATAACTTATACAAGGAATATGCAACCATGATATTGGCAATTAATTAGGCCCCTATATTATTCAGATACAAAGTTCAGAAAAGTGACGAGCCCACCACCAGCATCACAAGGAAACTTCAAGCAGACTCAGAGTATTGCTTTGGGAAAATGAACAGCTGTGAACACTGTGGTACCCCCAGCCGCTTGGGTCATCCTGTCCAGATCATGTAGGAGACTGAATGATTAGAAATTAGGCGTAGATTAGCTAGAACTAGTTGTCAGGGGTTGTAACCCTAAACCCTAAACCAGGGGTTATAGTGTGTATAGTCGTAGAAGCGTGGCAATTTTTCAGGATTCTACAGAAAGCGTCTTGCAGCTTGCTGGCAGCTCTTCGTGCTGAGGATGCTTGGGAATGCACCCCCTTTCAGGGTTTAGGGTTTAGGATTTAGGGGTTTAGGATTTCGGTGTTTAGGGTTTAGCCCCCCCAATAATGAACCCTCCCCCGGGTACAGAATGGTACTAGTTGGAGAGGGGGGGGGGGTTCTTATGAGGGGAAGGGAGATTTTAATGTTAGAATAGTGGATTCCATTTTCTTTCCCATTGTCCCTGTATAATCCCAATATTATACCCCTATTTTCCTTTCATGATTCCCTTCGAGCCCCGGTATTTTGACTGCTGGAGCTTAGTGCCCTGGCTTGAAGGGCCCTCGAGCGATCCAGCGCATTACCTTGGTCCACCTTAGGTGGATCCGTCACCCTGTCATAGTGGCTACAAGGGATAGTAGGGATTGTACTAGGGTCCTCTTATATTCCTATTATACCACTATTACTGGGTGGGGGGTCCACCTAAGGTCTACCTAGTTGTAGGGTCCAAGCATCATGGAAATCGAAGCTCAAGTACGGACTCGGCATGCAAACCTCACCTCCAACGCCCAGCTACTCAAAGTAGTGGGCGATTCTCCATGAACGCAGCTAATTATTACTAAAACTGAGCCATCAAAACCGTCACAGACTTTCGTATGCTGCTGTTCGCGCAAATCTACCCCCGCTGTTACACCGATCAAGCCCTCCAGTCCTTTCTCCTTCCATCAACATGCAATATTGCGAAAGCAACCTTGACAAATCTTCGGCCTGACCTGTGCATGCATATCTTCTGAATTACATCCAGCATCAGCTTCATCAGCCTGTAGACAAACTCCCTGCACATCCCGCATCTTCCGTGCATACGCACAAACACAACCCTGCCGGTGATGCGTGCTCCCACGACCACGGTGAATCAAAAGGCACTTCGCCGGGAAAAGCGGCCTGTTCACCCATGTTCAGGTTGTGCCATTTACAACTCTACAGGTTTCGGAAAGGATGTTGCCCCAGTTTGCATTGGGCAGCTTATGCTGAAACTTAGGCCACCCAAGCAGGGTTGCATCATGGCCCAGTGAACGGCTGAAACCCGGCATGCTGTGCTCGAGGGTTTCAGGTTCACAAAAGTTTGCTTGGACTTGGAGGTTTGGGATGTGTAAGTCTAGCATTCAGAGAAGATATCACCCCGTTCACTGACGTTGTGAGGTAGCTATCGGTTTGAGGACAGGTCTCAATATCAGAGCCCGATGCAGGTGCAACGGGGCACTGAGGATTTCATGCCGAAAGCATGTTGGGAACCATCAGGCTTGGGATATGAAGTGCCTGCACAGGAAAAACAACGTTTTCACAGTGTAAAAAGCTCGGAGCACCTTCCCTCACCATAGCCACGGACTGAAGAAACATGCGGGGATCCGGCTTGTATCCAACACAGCTTCTGCTCGCATCCGCCCCAGTACGATAGCCACTTTTCGGAAGACTCTATGTTCCGAACCCCTCAACCCGAATCCTATATAGCGCTGTATAAGCTCTTTCTGTCCCCCTATATAAGCCTATATAAGCCCTTTAACTATATAATCCCCAATATGGCCCTATGCAAACTTTTTATACCCTAAACCCCAAGCCATTATAAGATCCCTTCTATAACCAATCCCGAAGTGGATCCAAAGCACTGCTCAGGAATCTCTGGCCCCAAGAGTTGCCTCATGCACGGCTTTCGCGCAGCGTGGCCAGCGGCCCGTTAGCCACCAGGTCCAAGAAAACCTACTTTCGCTCTTAGGGTTTGGGGGTTCAAGGTTCAGAGGCTCGAGGTTTAGGGTTTTAAGGGTTTAGGGGGTGAGGGGTTTAGGTTTTTGCGGCTTAGGGTTCAGGTGTAGGCATTCTGGCTTAGGGGGAATCCGATGTGGGGCTTCTCAACCTTAAAATGGGCCAATCAGTTGATTCTCATAACTTTGAGACACGCGAGGCTGCCAAGGGAAGTTTGGTTGGGGAATCCTGCAAAAAGATCTTCAGAATACTGCATTCCTGCCGAGTAATGACTATAATTTGCAGAGATGCTCCCAGAAGGAGTGCATAGGCAGCATGTAACAATTGTGCTGGGATTATGCTGCCCCTAAACCCTAAACCCTTGACCCGATTTATGCGTGTCCCAACCGCCATGTGCAATGTGCTGGCATTTGCCAAGCCTTCCGTACCTCTGGCAAATGTAGACGTTCGGCTTTACGGTTTATAGCTTAGAGTTTAGTGTTGGTTACCCAGGGTTTAGGGCTAATATTGGGGGTATATAGGGGTTATATTTGGGTTATATTGGGGATATATTGGGATAACGGAAAATAAAATGGAAAATACTATTTAGGGTTGAGTGCAACCCACATTGGGGTATATTGCGCTCTTGGAAGCGGGCTTTGCTCCTTGCTGCTGTCTGGGCCACGACTCTTGGACCCGGTGCCCTTGAGCAAGCAGCAAGGTAAGGAACATCCAAGACCAGTCTAGCTTGGCTCCAAGTACGCCTTGCCGGTACATAGGGCCATATGAAGGTTTCTCAAAGTTAGGTACCTTTTTGAGGTCCCCATAAGAAGGATAATGGCATTTTGCTATCTATATTGGCAATTATATTGGGGTCGCCCTATTTCTGGAAACGACCATATAGAGACATATTTTGATTCCATTCAGAATGGAAAAAGACCACGGAAAATGAAATGGAAACTGGTAAGGTTCAAGCGAGTTTGGCGAGAGCCAAAGCCGGTACCAAGACAAGCTTGGCTTACTGGGAGCTCATGTAGACCCCTGATTTAGGGATTATGATGGGGATCCTAATATTGAGGCCCTTAAAAGGAGGGGTTTATTAATCATGGGTCTACAGTAGTAGGGAATAAAGGAACGCAGTGTATAGGGATTACTGTAGGGATTCTATTTCCTCATGCCCTGCGACCCACCAGTAAGTTGGGCACTGAAACCAAGCCCCAGGCCCCTTGCACAGCTCTGCAAGCGTGTCCGACCTGAGAGTTGGCTTTGACTGGGTTGCTGTTAAGGAACTTAAATTAAGTTACCATAATGGGTATATATAGTAAATAATAAGGTTTCCCCAATATGGTAACTTAATTTAAGTTCCTTAATAGCAACCCAGTTGAGCCCTGCTCGGCTGAGGGTTTGAGCCTACTTGCGTACTTCCAAGCAGGGGTGCGCTTTACACAGTGGGAGGTTCTGAATACAATCCCCAAACAACTGGATGGTTCTATCTGCCAGGGAGCCCCACAATTAAGTTTGGAAAAAAGTTGTTTGGAGGGGGGGGCGGTGGGTCCCAGAGGAATTCCAAAGGCAGGACTCTTTTACACGCTTGAGCCGGTTCAGCCTCAAGTAGAATTTAATCTAAATTTCACAAAGTAGTAATAACAACATCATAACAGTAGAAATAATAATGGTAATCATAGTAGTGATAATACTCATGATCATAAAAGTAATCAACAATAAAAGTAGTAACTAATAATATTGGGGCCCAGGCCTGGCATTGATTAACTTGATCCGTGCCCGTTTCAAGAGCCAGTGCTGCGTTCTGCGGGGCCAGGTCTACTACCCCTCAGCAGAGATGATTTGCCAGGCTTTTCGAGTAGGCGGTGTAATTAATCAGCACTGGATGGTTTATGGAAAGGATGAAATGCGGAATCTGGAAGGGAGTTGGTTCTGCGCAAGGGGGCTCAAGTTTCTGTCTTTGGGGTTTCCAGCGCAGAGCATCCCATTCTTCCGTTTCTGCTTTCTTATTATTGCGTACAGAATCACAGAATAGCTTGCTCTACTCCGTACCCTTTTCATTATTCTGTTTGCCCAAAACTCTGCCCGATTCCGAGCCACTTCATTATTGACAACCTAACATTGCTGCAAAACATGCTGAAAGTCACTGTACAGTAGTGGACTCACAGCAAACCACCCCTGATTTTCAAAACCTCCGCATGGGCTGCAGTGTGCTGGGATCTAAGCTCCCAAGTCTGATCTTGTCTGATGAGTCTGAACTCAAGGGCTCAGTTTGGCCTTGAATTGAGCTGATAAGGTTACACATGCAATGCCAGTTCTTGGAAGGCTTTAGTACTGTTGGGATCCCATATTATACAAACCCGCCCGGAATCAGGCCCAACATAGTGGAACCAGTAACTCAAATGACCATGTGGATCCGTGTGTTTTCGTTTCCCGCCATGGCCACAAGATGCCAGAACCAGGCCGAGCAAAATATGAAGCATCTATGATGAGCCAGAGCGTTCTCCATGATCCATGCTGTCAATCGACACCCCCAAAGCACGGGCTCTTGCAAATATCGTGGCAGAGTCGCAAACTGTAGTCCCTACATGTCCCGAGCCCTATAATCTCCTCGCCTAATGATGAACCCTCCACCGCTCCTAATAACAAACGCCCACAGTACCTTAATATTGTCGGGGGAGTCTAATCGATTAACTATTTGGGGAAGTACTAGTAGTCTTGGGGGGAGAGGATTCGTCCTCACAACCTAAACTTGCAGCCCCATCCCACCTCGCTGGATTTGCAAGCGCACGCCGCAAATGTGACGAGAACCTTGAGCAACGTGCGCATGTTTCAACAAAATTGCCATCCTGAGACCGTGGAATCCAGGTCCTGGTCTTAAGACGCTGACCTGCTATTTGGAGCCAGGAGGTAGTTGCCGATCCTTGACTTACAGTAATTGACTACAAGGAGTTCGAGACTTGGGGAGATAATATGTTCCTAGATCGCAAGACCATGGCCCCCATAGGCACCACGCTTCAAAGAACAAGTGCTACCACTGGTATCCGTGATCAGGTCGACTTCCTCAAACTGCATCTACCTAAATTTATCGACGCCCGAGAGCGAGAGCCTCATCCGCCATTCCCCAAAACATCCTAGCAGCCACCTATGCTTCCTGCAAAATAAGCAAAAAAAGGCCTCTGTGATCCTCAACATCCTGCAAGACATCTTTCGCTAATCCCATCCTTAGCCGCAAGAGTTCCAGGCTGAAAACATCCCCAGCGGAGACCCTAAGCACCACCCTAAACCGTAAACCCTTCAACCCCAAGGAACCTCCCAAAAAACCGTGAGGCCCTGGCAGGAGATGTAAATCCTGAAGGAAGGCAACAGCTACCACCAAAGCTGACGGCACCTCGGCTTTAGGGGTTTGGGCTTTGGGGGTTTAGGGGTTTAGGGGTTTCGGGGCTCAGGGTTTAGAGTTAGGGTTAGGGTTTAGAGTTTAGGGTTCAGGGTTAGGATCATATGGGAGCTTTTTAAGGGTATACAGGTGGGGATTTAGGGACCTGTATAAGCATGGAAACGAAAATGCAAACTACTATTTAGGGTTTTAGGGATGTTACCCCAACGAAGGAGAAACAAAAGGAAAGGAACATGGACATGAAATGGAAGCTGGGGTTATACATAGTGGTTTATAGCCCGAATGAGGGTTTCTTAAGCTTAGAGGTGCACCTTTTATAGGGGTCTCGAAATAAGGATGAGCATATACTGGGGTCTATATTAGAGCCCCTATTTATGGAAACTACCATAAGATAGAGAAATAGACAGATCTTTATTTTGTTTTTGCTTCTGGTTGGCTGGTTTTAGCGGTTTATTCGGATAGTTTTGAAGTCCCGCTTTTCTGGGTCTGCGGTTACCTACTAAAAAGTGCGGTTTATATGTGCACACAGGGTCACCCTGGGATATGACATCTGGCCTGGCAAAGGTTTAGGGTCTAGGGAGTAATAACGTTCGTGGGTGCACGTGTGTGAAAGATAGTATGGAGCATTTCTGGATCCTGTCTTGAGGGGATATCCCGAATCGCGGCTAGATCATTTGGAGGCATGTTGCAGAATCATTAGTCGGAGGAACTACCACGAACTCTAGGATTTCTTGGACACAACCGTCTCACACTCAGATTAAGGTTGTGATACCTAATACTCTGGACTCTGGATGCCTTGTTCTCGACAGCGAGGTATGCAAGAGATGCCCAATCCAAATCTTCAGATACAGCAACTGGAATGTAATGGTAGGCCTCCCCTGCCAATGCTGCAAGTCGGCACCAAAGAACGGCGAGGACACACCTCCGACCCGGTAAGTGCCGGAAGTCCCCCAGTGAGCGCGATAGCCCATCAGCCCCACTGTCATGTGCTGAAGTGCCAGCACGTTGGCCTCAAGGGACTCGGGCGCGCGTCCCAGGAGTTCCGAGCGGAGGCTCACACAGAGCACAGCATGGCTGGGTTGAGTTTTCCAATGCTCCTAGTTGCCTCCTCTATTATTGTAAGTGCCACGAAGCTCAATCCAGATGCTCGCCTGAACTCCTGTCCACGCCTCACCCCATGCAGCCTGCCCCGCACCCGGCCAACGGCGCGTGAGCTGTTGCGAATCCTTCACTTCAACAGCCCATGGGTGGGGCGAACATCAGCTGAAAAGCAGTTGCCACCTTACAACAAAGTCTGAGCACATGCAACCACTCGCAACTTTCAACTCCACTGCGAATGCGCTGCTCTCTGCTCCAATGACACCGGCCTGCCCTCCTAACGATCGCAAGTCGGGCCACACAGCTGAAAAGCTACTAGCTCTCTCAGGCTGTGTGCCGGTAGAGTCCTCCAGTGGGCGCGTTAGCTCATCACCCCACTGTCATGCGCTGAAGTTAGCAGCGCGTTGGCCTCAAGGGACCCTGAGCACCTCTCCCACGTGATTACCAATCGCCGCAGGTGGCCGCTCCTTGCAACGTGCCCCACACCTGGCCAGTGGTGTGTCGATTGCTGTCTGAAACAAACAAACTTCAGCAACCTCTGGGTAAGGCGTGATGTAGGACAAGGGTCCCACCTGGCTGAAGCAAGCTCCAGACTCATTAACCGCGAAAAACTGCAGGAATTTGGAGTTGGTGCTGAAGAAACCACGTGCAACCGACCGGTGTTGTAGGGCTGAACACCTAGTCCTTGTGTAAGTTGCATGGCCAATTAGTCTTAGCCTTCAAGGTCACACCTGAAGTCCATCCTGTGCCAACACGTACTCACGCTGCGTACATGCCTCAAAGCGCAGCAAGAGCTCTGCCAAAGTAGTCCTCTCCCCCTAGCTTTAAACTCCGAACCACCCCCCTAATATCAAATACGCCCAATATACTATAACATACTGAACGGGGAATATCTAACACAGGGGGGTAGGGTGTTCTTTAATATTTGGGGGAGAGGATTAGAGGGGTACGCCAAGATGTGAATCCATGAGGTGGAATTCAACAGAGTCCCTAAACCCTAAACCCTATCCGGTATCCCAGCACACGCACCTTGCCATTCCCTAGCTTGCTTTTGAGTTCATAAACTGCCAAAGCGTGAAAAAAGGATGAACCATAGTTTCCATGTTCTTGTCCATTATCCCTATATAACCCCAATATAGAATCGTAGTTTCCATTTTCTTGTCCATTACCCCTATATAGCCCCAATATACTATAGTAGCTTTCATTTGATTTTCCCATTATCCTATGTAACTCTAGAAGCAGCTGCTTCGCTACAACACCAGAAGAATTTCCATGCACCACCGCCACCAGCTAGAAAACCCAGCAAGCATTACCACGTCCACCGAAAGGGCCCGCGCCTCGCCACAAAGACCAATGGCGTCACTCCGCGGGGTCAGTCTCAAAGCATCAATGTGAGGGGCAGATTTCAGGTGCGTAGCACTCACAAAAAAATCCATAGGCTGATTGTGTGTAAGCTTCGTGGGAGCATGTCCAATCTACATACTGTAGGCCTCCTACAAGGATACCCGCAAGCTAACTACCCACCTGGGAGCGTCCTCAAGGAATGTAGGAAGACCTCCACTATAGATCCGGCTACAGCAATGCTACAGATGTATTCTAGCCAAGCATCTGATCTCAACGCGTAGAGCAGCATGAGACGCCTGTGCGGTCAAGGATAGCCTACACAGACAAAGCAATACCTACTTTGGGCCGGCCGTATAAGCCATAAACAAGGAAGGCTTTGAAATTTGGAGCTCTGTGGATATGTGGGTATATAGGAGCCAATGCAGGATTTTCAACGGGCCCTGCAGGCCATTGAAGAACCCATTGCTCTGCTTGGAACCCCTCACATGAATTTCAACATGCGGTCGGGGCAGCCATTCCTCCTACTGCTACTGCTATTAATTACTCGCTTCTGAGGCTGGGATGATTAGGATTAAGTGTCAAGCTATCTTAGTCACAGACCATATGTTCTAGGACCTAGGAGTAATACTTATAGTTAGTTGCTGAGCCCGGAAAACAGAACAGCAACTTGACATGAGGCAGTTAACAGACCAAGCCGCCAAGTTTGGACCCCAGATGGGCAACATTGGCATACCTAAAGCCTGAGCATTACTGACCATGCCCTGATGAGGAGATTTTGGCAACCCCAGCCCCCGAACAAGGACCTTATAGCTATCATGTGACTCTTGTAGGTTCGTTTGTGTCGTGGTTGGAGTAGCCAAATTTCTCTTGCTATTCTCTAGCTGACCCGGAAAACTAGGTTCCCCCAGTAACCCCTTACTAATAAGGGTACCTTTTTTTCCTAATGTTCAGCTTTAATAAGGAGACCCCAAAATAAAAAGGGACAAAGGGTACTACTTGGGTACCTAGAAAAGCCTAAACCTTCAAACCCTACACCCTGAGCCCTAAACCTTCAAACCCTAACCCCTAAACCCTGAACCCTAAACCTTCAAACCCTAAACCCTGAATCCTCAAACCCTAAACCTTCAAACCCTAAACCTTCAAACCCTGAACTCCCACGCAGCTGGGGGACCCGGGTTGAGCGAGGGTCTTCTCATCCGCCTGGCCAAGGAAATGAAAATAATTTGAAAGGACTTTGGGGTTCATTCACTTTGGGGTAGGGTTTAGGGTTTAGGGTGTAAGGGTTTAGGGATTCTGTGTATCTGTCTGATTTCCTGTTGCAATGCGTGCTCTCCACGAAGTGTCATGAATGGCTTACAAGCACCCGGAGCCCTTCTCTAAACCCTAAACCCTGAATACCAGTTTCCATATACAACCCCTATATAATCCCTATAATCTGTATACAACCCTTAGTAGTTTCCATTCTTTTCCATTATCCCAATGTAACCCCCATATCACCCTAAAAGGTATCCTGAACCTAGGTCTCATGGGTCGGACTTCAGGCTTGAAGGAAGAGGAGCTATGGAGGGTTTCTTACATGGGGTGCCTCTAAGGGCCCTGAGGAGATGTGGGGAAGGGGATCGCAGGGTGCCCATTGAGGATTGCTTTTGGGGAAACATTCAGGGACTTTCTTGCAGATTTGAGCTCTAGACTTCAGATCTGGGTTTGAGGTTTAGATGACGCTTTTGGGGCTGTGAGCTCAAGATTCGGGTTATAGCCTAGGGCACATCACGCCAATTGAGTTGTGCAAAGATCAAACTTCAGGGTCCGCAGTTAATTCGACTTCAAGATTGCGAATCTAAGTGGGAAACTGTGAGCAGCAAATCTTGCTTACGCTTGCGTGGGCAGGTCCCTATCTGGCAGCTTGAGCCAATGGGTTTTCAAGTATTCTCTTTCCCAAAATAGGCGGGCCCAATATAGACCCCCAAGTACTATAATCCTTCTCATAGGGAACCCCAAACAAGGTACCCCTAAGTTCGGGAAACCCCCAGAGGAGGGCCAGTCACCCTCAGCCTCCCTTGCCGGGACAAACCCAAGGGACCGCCAGCCTTCTACCCATATTAGGGTTATACTATAGGGATAATGGAAAAGAAAATGGAAACTACTAAGGGTTATACAAGGATTGTAGGGATTATATAGGGGTTATATCGGGATAATGTGATAATGTAAAAGAAAATGGAAACTACTAATTTACGGTTTAGGGTAGAGGACCACGTGCCTTCTTCAAGGGCAGTTCTTTCATGATCTGCGGTGAGGCTGCGTTGAAGAGCAGACACACCGAGAGCCTCAGACAGAAGTGCTGTCCACTTTGAAGGTCAGGGATACTTCTGAGTGGGGCACATTCTGGTCCTTAGCCGTCCCACCTTTGACCCAGAGTGTAACGACCCACGCACGTCCCAGTAAGTGTCATCAAGGGATAATAAAGACTGGAGGCGTTGAGATTCATAAAAATTGGGCATGGTTTTGGGATCGTTCATGCAAGTCCACGATGTGTTTCATGATTGACACCTAGCCACCTAGCTATTCAGGCGCCTGCGGCGCAGGGCACGCAGTTGAATCTTTGGGCTTGGAAACCAAAAAATGTTAAGCATACCTAATCAGCCAGGGTGGCACGTGTCTCTTCTATGGCACTTCTTTCTTCAGAACTTGGCTCTTCTATGGCACTTCTCTCTACAGAACTGTTCCTTGCCACCTGCAGCAGCTGGTGAAGACCGCGCTACCTACATTCGCAGGCCCTAACCCTTTGTAGCTGAAGCGATCGACTCCAACAAGTACATGCATCAAATCCTCAGCCCACATCAGGTCAGGTTGAAGACCCCATAGAACCCTATAGAACCCTAAATAACCCTGTACCTGACACTGCAACTTCCCTGGGCTCAGCCCCGTGCATGGGCAGCAGCAGCAGGAGAATCGCCAGCACATGAAACCCCTGCAGGCCAAGGCCAAGCCCCCAGGTTATAAAGGCGTTATAGGGTTAGGGTTTAGGGGTTAGGGTTTAGGGTTTAGGGGCGTTATATAGGGAATATATGGGGAATATATAGGGGTTACATAGGGAATATATAGAGAATGTGTAAGGATAATGGAAAAGAAAATGGAAGCTACTGTTTGGGGGGACCCTGGGCCAAGCCAAGCCATATCTCAAATTGAAGTTCTCGTTTGAAGCTCTAGCAAAACGGATGGGAATGCAAGGGTATTTGTCCTTGTCCAAATGCGGCATTTTATGTATGACTTTTTGCCACAACAATGTGCGCTCTTGTAACGATCTCTCAAACACTTCCATACAATTTCAGTGACATCCTGCTTTTTGCATTCTTCCTGTGTGGAGCTTGGACGCAACCTGGGGCGATACGCGCTGTAAGGGACGCGAGGGTTGTCCTGAGGCCGCCTTCCAGCGTAATCCTCTCCCCCTAATACTATTAGGGTTTAGGCTTTAGCTGTTTTTTAAAAGGGGTTTAGGGTTTAGGCTTTGATAAAAAATACACCCGCTATACTATGATATACCACAGTGGGGAATATTTAATATTAGGAGGGTGGAGGGAGGGAATTAAGCTTAAGCCTTTAAACGTCCTTACGCCTCCCACCCCCAGCATTACCCTCAAATGCCTGGCCTACACATGACCTGTTCGAGGGTTAAAAGGAAAAACGCATGGAAAATGAAATGGACTCGACTTGACAGAGGGGTCACGGGAATGCATGCCTCTAGACCTAACAACCCATGGTACCACGTGCATGCCGTTCTGAATTCTAGTGTCCTTATCCCATTATCTAAGGTTTCCTTGCGCCCGCCCTTGCGCGCGTGAGTTTGGAATTTACACGCATGTCAACATGGTGTTATTTGAAGCATCTAGTTGTTCTTGCGGCCGCCCTTGCGCGAGCTTGCGTGCGCATGGGTTTTTGCAACTCCTTGCAAAACCCTCATGCTTGGTACACTGGGAGGGGATTCTAAATCATATCCGCGCCATCCCAAGAGTCCCTATGACCGTCCCTATGACAGCTCCTCCAGTCCCTGAGACCCCCAACCTGCCAGCCACAGTCTCTCCATCCTAAACTGGGGTTGCTCTTCGGGAGCTTAGTTTAAGTTACTATAGTATCCCCCAATAATGGAGAATCACATGGAAAAGAAAATGGACAATGAAATGGAAACTGGGTGAATATAGGGCTGGAACTTAATTTGAGTTACTATATTGGGGAAACCCTACTAAATACTATATATATATATACCCATTATGGTAGCTGAATTTAAGTTCCTGGACTGCAACCCAAGTAAAGCCCGAAGCCTTGAGCTCCAAACCTGAGCCCAGATCCGGAAACCCCAAACTCTAACTCGTCAAACCCCTAAACCCCGGTAAGCTCCAAACCCTCAAGGCCGCCAAACCCCTAAAACCTAGACCCCCAAAAGGTAGCACTAAACCCCAAAAGTATCTAGAAAGAATAACCCCAAATCCATAATAGCAGCCCTAAAGGCTGTAAGTTTACCTACCTTGGGGGTTCAGGTATAAACCCTGACTTAAACCCTTGACCCTGGCCTCCATAGGAGGGGGCAAGCACAAGAACGACTGCAAGGAGACCTCAGGCCCCCCCTCCCATCATATGAGCTATGGTCTAAACTCCTTGAAGGGGGGTTATATAGGGGATTATATAGGGTTCCATAGGGTTCTATAGGGTTATATAGGGGATCATATAGGGTTTAGGGTTTAGGGTCTAAACTCCTTTAAAGGGGGTTATATAGGGGGTAATATAGGGGACTACTCTAGGGGATAGTAAGGGGGATACGAGGAGTTTAGACTATGGCTCATATGCTCGCAACCTATGCGCGCGAATTTATTGCAGTTGCAGAGGTCCCTCTTTATCATAAGGACTTTCGGAAGGGACCTCGACTTTTTTGCCGACATCCTCCTGTTTCATCTAGAACCTCGCCAGAAAGTTGAAGGTTTGTTCCAAACCTCCAAGTCTTGAATCAGCCAAAAATGCCCGAAGTTCACAGGGAGTTGAGGGTGCAGGGTTTTGGGGTTCAGGCCTGTGGCTGAGCTGTTGTAGCATAACCCCCACCCCCTAATATTTAATAGATTGTCATAGACCACATAATTAACGGGAGTATCTAAAAAGTATTAGGGGGGTGAGGGGTGGTTTAATATTGGGCGGAGGGGATGAATCCTGCCAGGTAACTGTGGATTTGGTAGACATGGCCGAGACTACCATGCCACTGCTCTCCGCAAAGCGGGAGCCAGTGGTTGGCAAGGTGCCTGGACTCAGGCTCAAGAAGGTCGATTTTATTGTAAATGGAATATATGAGCTATAGTCTAAACTCGTGAAAGGGGGTTATATAGGGGACTATCATAGGGGTTATTAAGGGGGATACTAGGAGTTTAGACAATGGCTCATATAGGGATTATCTAGGGATATATAAGGATGTATTTGGGTAGAGAGAGAGCGAAGCAAAGTACGTCAAGTGTCGGTGTAGGGGTAAGCGTAAGAATGGAGAATCTCAAACGGACAAAACGACAATAAAATGAAACCTATGATTATCTGTTCGCCCTTGTAGTTATTGCCGTATGCAATATGTACCCCCCAAACCCAACTCTACTGAAAGAGGCCCCTAACCCTAAACCCCAAATGCCAAACCCTAAACCCGCTACAGTTGGACCATAGGAAATTATTCGTGCGCTCATGTAGTCTTGAAGGGTTGAGGGGATCCTTATCTTCGTAGATTTTTGGACTCCTTGTCTCTCCCATGGTTTAAGGTTTAGGTTTTGGAGTGTTTAGGGTTAAGGTTTCCTGAGGGCTCCAAGTACTTTCTGATAAGTACCTGCAGTGTCTCAGCCTGCAGTGTCTCAGCATGCTGTACCTCAAGCATACCTCGGAGTCATCTTCTGGTCAGGAGATTACATGATCAGAGATCTGAGTAGTTATGCTGTAGAGATTGTGTGGGACATATGAGAGGAACCATAGCGATTCTATGCATGAGAGGAAGTCTCAGGGGGATGTAGACTCTACAGTAAGGAAGTTTGGAAACTTGGCACTGCAAGCATGAGACGGGCTATGGAAGTGGGAACTGAGCAATTGGCTTGAAATGGCTAGTATTCATTGCAACTCTCCCGACTCTACTTTGGAAGGTCTATGCGTGCGCTACAAAGACTACTGCCCTCTTGAAATGTGCCTGCAGGGGTTCACATGCTAGTGGGCATATCATCTTTGATCCCCTGTGAGAGGGTCATCGCAGCCGGAATTTCCGGCAGCCGGATGGCTCAGGGAAGCTAGCATGGAAGGCCAAACACCCAAACACGGCTTTACCAGGACTATTATCGTTTGCAAAAGGGGGCTGTATGGGCGTCCACGGTAATTCGCGGAAGGGTTTGTCTTGTGGTGCAGGTTGACTTTCCCTAAACCCTGGTGCGGAAACATGAAGCTCCTATTGCTGCTGCTGATACTTATCAGCCGGCTTATCAGAGTCCCTACAGAAAGGCTCATGGATTTTTGGAAGTGTACCGGACCTTTCTTCCGGTTTTGTGAGAGTCTAGGTTTCTCGGGTATAGCGAAAAATAGTGTGACCATAACGTTATGGTATATAGTCCCCCTTAAGTAGATAGAATATGAGGTGTATGAGAACCGTATTATAATATGCCCAAAGCCATATTCTATCTACTTAAGGGGGATTATAACCTCCAGAAATGCTGCATGGGAGCCTAGAGATGGATTACACATGTGACATACGAAGGGGGTAATATTGGGGTTATATTAATTAGGGTTATATTAGCGTTATATTCGGGTTATATTGGGGTTATACTTTAGGGTTTAGGGTTTAGGGTTTAGGGAATATATTGGGGTTATAATGGGATAATTGAAAATAAGATGGAAACTACTACATTATATAGGGCTCATATTGGGGTTGTATAGGTTGTGAACGTTTACAGCCCAGAGCAGAACCCAATATAAACCGATGTTGATGTACACGGGGTCGGTAGCTAAGATGGTGCACGGAGAGGATGGTAGACATGCAGAAGTCAGTGTCCTCAGAAGATATATCGCGCCATATTTTATCCAATCAACCCGGAACAGAATCCCTTCTTTTCGAGACCTCCATCCTGTGCTGTAAGGACGGCAATGCGACCATCACCTTCTCCATCAAGTGGATAAGGCCTTGCCAAAAAACATTCCTGATTGTGTAGTCTTGCTTCGCTTCTGGTGTGTATTGACGTAGTATGCCCCCGTGATGCCTCGGAGCATGCAACTATGGCATTAGATGACTGAGAACAAGTTTCCAGCAAACATGGGTCTACTGGGGCTGGTGGTGTGTGCAAAGCTGAGTGGTCACAGTGGCAAGAAACATGACTGAGCATGAAGAAATGGCTACAGTCATAATGCTTGCTATTGGCCTACCGGCCTACCCTATCCTCCAAAAAACAAAGAAACACTGCTGCGGCGACGCCCGCAACCTTTCCCATCATCACAACTCCCTGCCATTTTCCAATATGCAATAGTAACATTCGGGGGGTTTAGCAACTTTGTGGGTCCTTCTTGGGGGTCCTTACAAGGATTTGTTTCGGGGCACAGAAGGAGGACCCTTGTTTTCAGAAAAAAAGATGCTTGTCTCTGTCCTGACAGCCACCCCGGCAGGCATCAGCCAAGCTCCAGATTGCAGGGGGCATGGCAGATACGCATCGTTTGTGCAAGCAACTTACCTGTGCCCGGGGCCCAGCGAAAATTCAAGAGGCTATGAGAAGATAGCCGCGACATTGCGCGGGATGTGGAGAACAGTAGCCAAAGGCATTCTGGGACGCGCTATAGAATCAAGGTTAAAGTCTGCTCCAAATTCAACAGCAGATTTGTAGTTTTGTTTTTTGCTTTGATGCATGTCGCTATGATATGGTAGTTTCCCAAAATAAGGGGACCCCAATATAGACCCCAATATACTGTAGTCCTTATTATTGGGACCCCCAAAAGGGTACCCCTATTTTGGGAAACCCCCATATCGCAGCGAAGGCGAGCGACACAAACTGTTTGTGTCTCCGGTTGCCTCACTTGATGTGTTTGATTTGGTGAGGATCATAGGGGCCCGTGCATAAGGATACGAAGCAGGGGCCCCTCTTGTTGTGAAGCTCCCACCTGAGTAGTTTGCAAGATTGCAATCATGGGAATACTTTGTACGAAAGATTTGCATGGTAGAGGGTTCGCTTGTGACTTCTCCCGGGGTTCGCTTGTGACTTCTCAAGTTGGTTCGCTTGTGACTTCTTGTTTTTTGTCGTCGCGAAATGCAGAACTGTCGTCGTTTTCGGAAAACCGTGTAACCCCCAATCCCTATAGCCCTACCCT
>CAJNIZ010047765.1:0-10117 GCA_905231905.1 Symbiodinium pilosum | reverse complement strand
TTATTATTCGCCTCTACTAATTACTTAACCATTATCCGACCTGTCGACACCCGTTCGACTGTCTCACCTGCCAATGACCCTGACTTTTGTCCAACGTACTAGGAGTTTAGACAATGGCTCATATGGTAGTTGTTCAAAATACTTGTCCCCCAAATGACCATAATGTAGCTTCCCTGTTTGGTTAGGATCCCCTTTCAAGGAAGCGTATTCCCAATGGTCCCTTCTTTACAAGGACCTTTAGAACAACCCCCATATGGTTTAGGGTTTAGGTGTCAGGGTTTAAGGTTTAGGGATATTAACCCAAAAAATGGAGGATCAAAAGGAAAATAACATGGGACATGACATGGAAACTGCTATATATAGGGCTATATCAGGATTATATGAGGGAGGGGCCCCCAAGTTATAAATTGGGCCATTAGGGGGAACAGTATAGCAGGGCTTAGAGCTTGCAGTTCTGAAGCTTATATGAGCCATAGTCTAAACTCCCTAAAGAGAGGGGGGCTTCTATAGAGTATGACATAGGGATGTATAGGGTTTAGGGCTTAGGCTTTCGGGTTCACGGTCTACACTCCTTAAAGGAGGGTTATATAGGGGATGATCTAGGGATGCGTAGGGTTTAGGGTCCAGGGTGCAGGGCCTTAACTCCATAAACGGGGCTGTTTTGGGGATGATATAGGGGACTAGTGTAGGGGTTATTATGGGGATGCTAGGAGTTTAGACTATAGCTCCTTTGGGGGCTTCCAAAACTGTTGAAACTGCGCAAGCGCTGTGGCAGGATGGAAAGGTCCAGTAAGGCATTTATAGTTCACTCATGAACCAAGGATCTTTTCCTCCACTCCCCACTAACGGGCATGTAGGTAGGTCAAACATCTCCCTGCAGTAGTGACTAAACGCTATGATGCAACAGATGCAAGAGAACGGGGCAGAGCAAGTGGGGCTTGAGCCGCTAAAGCCAAGCAGCCCCCGTAAACCACAACCCTATGTGTAGCAATATGGGGTTCTCAAGATGGAGGGCCGGTTCGTGAGGTTCAGACAATAAGGATGTTAGGATTGTCCTGTCAGAAATGGACATATGCCAAGACTTGCCGAGTGCCTGGCGATGATGGCAAGCTCCACCGCTCCGCATATATAGTGTATCAGCACCTTCAAATCAATTCGACAAGGCAACCAAACATTCGAACATGGGAGTTTTGTCCATTTGACCGCAGTAGTAGACATGGTAGCACATGTATAATATTCGCTACTGCTGTCACGACGGTCATGGCCACCAGAAGACTTTCCGTATTCTTCTCAAAGTTTCAGCTCCGGTCTCCAATCTTGGTACCCGTGAGAAGGATACCATAATAGACCATAGTATACTATAATATACCGTAGTATACTACAATATATACCATACTGTACTATAATATACCATACTATACCCAAATATACATGACAGTTTTGGAAGGCATCCTGGAGGCTTGACGCCTGTGCGAAGCAATGATCATTCTGTAGGCTAGGGAGGGGTAATTTGCAACAATTCATGAAGAACTGCAGCGTGGCGTGCCTTCCTATGAGGGGACACCTACCAGTCAATTCATCTTTGTCACAGCTTCGATTGGCGAAGACAGTATCTGGAGAAACTGCAGAAGGTGGCTGCACTTTTCCGCTTGTCTTACTAAGCTCATTAAGGCACACAACACAGTTTGCAACTTTCTTGACCCCATCAACTCTAGAACCCGCGGCCGTTGACTCCGACTTTCAGAATAGCTTTGTGCACATCACTGGTGGCTAGTAGGGAATGGAGCAACGGATCCCTACGGTCGGACAGAGGTAATGCCCCATAACAAGGCACTAGATCCTCTTCTTACATCCCACTACTGGGTTGCTGTTAAGGAACTTAAATCAAGTTACTATATTGGGGAAACCCTATTATTTACTGAATATCCATTATGGTAACTTAATTTAAGTTCCGTAACAGCAACCCAGACTAGCCACCAGCGCGGAAAGCAGCTTGCTGCAGCCAAGCACCATAAGAATGCAGTCCACGCACCGCCTGAGAAGCAGCAATGCTTCATCTCGCACACTCTCCGGTTCCCTCTTGCTCAAGAAAGTGGAGACCTTCATAGCAAAACTGATAGTACTAGGGCAATACTTGGGATAGTGATTTTATGGTACCCCAAAAGATGACCGCAAGGAATGAACCTTTGTTCTTGAAACGGTCCCGGATCGGCTTGCCGTCATAACCTCTGGCTCCCAGGAATCACCTGTTGGGACCTGTATTTAGAAGCATCCAAGAAAAGCAAAGGCAGAATCCTGAACACTTAAACTTAGACTGGAGCTGATACATGTAACCCCGGACCCCACTTACCTGCAGTTCTACAGGTTACGCCTATGACTTCGGGGGTCATGACTACTAAGCTGCAGGTACGTGGGGTTACAGGTAATGTCCCTGCCGAACATGGCCCCTTATGCTGGTTATTTATACTTCTCCGTTCCAGAAAGCCTGTCCTCCTTGCTTGTCAGGTCTGCGACTTACACAATTACAAAGACTCCTCTACATGATCGAAAGCACAACTTCAAAATGGAGATCCCAAGGACCCTTCAAAACGTACAGCAACCCCCTTAAATCTTCAGCCTGAAGTCTAGACCAGTGCGCACCCCCAAGACCAGTGTGATCCTTCTACCCCTGCAAGAAAAATTTGTTCGGTAATTGCAAATGTACCTCGTAGTGACTGTACGAGAATGATTTCGGGAAGCTGCTAGCTTGAGCGATTTCCTTGCCCCAGCACTCTGAAAGCGCAATGCCTGGCTTCCTTGATGGCATTGAACAAGACTTCCAGCCTGGACAACTGGTGCTTGAAAGGCTGGCATGCTGTTAACACTTCATGGATTTTTCAAAGCTGGGGATCTTGTCTTCTAGCAACAATCAGTCCTGATCCTACTCATAGCCCTACGTAGAACTAATTTAGAATATTAATTGCCTATAAAATTTCAAGACGACTAACCGTCCTCGTGAGCAGGTAAGCGTTGGCTTCCATTCCAGCCCCTAAAATTAAAACTCCCACCCCCTCCCCCCCCGGTTGTTTTAACATTAGGGAGAGGATTAGTATTTTGCGGAGGGTCCACGGGTCCACAAGCACCTCCTCTCCGTCGTGTGGATGCTGCTTCTTTTGTTGGAACTAATCTCTGGACTCATCCTTTCACAGCGACCCGGTACCCACATGGTTAGTCTGGTGGGCCTGGTGCAACTTTCACATTCTGAAGCACAACCCGCCAGCAAGCCATGACGAGTGCTACCCTGACAGCATCTGAGCCGGCAGGCGTTCGCTGCTCCCCGTTTGAGAAGGAGTGGCGTGCCTGCATGCGATGAAGTGCGGGAATGTCTATCAAAGCCGTGGGTCCCTGTTGGTAATCTGGGTCCCTTTGGGGTGATGAAGAGGTTAGCTAAGTGATATGCGGGTCATTTAGGGGTTAGATTGGGTCTTATGTGCCATGTGTATTGAGTGTTTTCTGGGTGTCTCACCGGAAGGAACCGTGCGTCCACCTTTGTAACCGTAATTTTGACCGTACCTCTTATGAGTCTTCGAGAAAACCCTTCCACTAAATTCCGTGTTGGACAATCATGCATGACCAATGCAGGATCTTCATGTGTATGTACCATGTGGGGTCCACCACATGGTATGGTGGAAGGATGATGGTGGCAATGCGTGCCTGCAGAGCGCATGGCAGGGATGTGAGGTCTGCCGAGAGCTGAAATTCCGCTCGATTGACCTGGGCTTGGGCCATAATTAGGGCTTAACATGTCATTTGGCTTGGCTTTAGGTTCCAGGGTTTGAGGTCTAGGGTTTGTGCACTCAACATATTACAACCATCTCAGGGCTGAACCCCTTGCCAAACTCGGAGCGCGTATGACCGGAAGAAGGACTTCACTGTTGTAGCGCGTGAGGACACCACGACTTGCATGCACCATCACTTGAAATCGTGCGCTTGCTTGTGAGGGCAGCGCCCGCACTCTGACTAGACTGTTTTGAAAACCCACAGAACCTGAGGCCTGATAAGAATCCCATACAGCCAACAACCTTGACTACCCCTGACACGTGATGGATGCACCTCGCGGCTTCTGTACTCCTCAAACAATGCTTGCTCAGCGGCCATGTTGTTCACTAGCAGCTCGTCGGAGCCAGCGGAACCTCTGCAGTTGGTTCTTGTGTACGCCATTGCTTCTATCAATGTGACGGTCACATTACGAGCTGCACTGCCACTGTTCGCCTTCGCAATTGCAAATGGGGGCGTGCAATTTTTAGGGCCCTTTTCGGTGGTGTCCGATGATGGAGATCTCTCCGTAACCTAGAGGTAGGAAACAAGAGAAACATGGACAGAGAGAAAAGCAGTCCACTAATGACTGCAAACCAACGAGGATTGAAACCATGCTGAACATGAAGCCATGCAGAAAAACTGGGCGCGGATGCCGAACAAACGCAAGATGTTGACTGCCATCCAAGAAAGATCTTGTTCGTCCGCCCGGTAAATGCCCTGGAGCTCATCAGCTGCAAATTCACTGGCACTCCTTACATAAGCGCCGTCAAAGATCTTGGAAGACTGCAAAGCGTAATTTGCATCCACAACAGCCTCACGAGTTCCCCACGGAGTACAATCCTTTTTTAGGAGGGGGCTGCTTTCAAACACCCTCGCGTCCTACACTCAACTCAGCCAAATTGAGCCTCAGATCCCAAACCAAATCTCATCCATCCCATTCTACAGGTACAGTATAACCCCACATCCCAGACAATAGCTGACACAAGTGTTCAGCTTTGCACTATGCCTCAATGCCCTCCGTGTGGGCCTGCCGGTCGCGGCGCACGGCGGCCAAAGCAGCGTCGGCACCTGTTTGGCGGATTAGTCGGTATGGGGATGTGAGGGCTCATGGGTTGCCAGCTCGCAATAGGATTGGGCGTTGCTGTGAATAGAGTACTACCATTAGACGGGACCCGTGGCTAGACAGTGATTCCGTGACGATTGCAAGGCTTGCCTCAGAGGCTGGATGCAAGGAGTAACTTGAGAAACCGGTGCAGGCATATGTTTGAGGTGATAGCCATCAGTACTGGAGTTGCATGTGGAGCAGCATAAACGCTCGCAGTAATGATAGCCACAAGCGACATCGGGAGCGGCAACGCAATTTGGAAGTCATCAACCTCATGGTCGTCATGTGAACTGTCAATAGTGCACAATGAATACAAAACCGAGAGGGATGCGCTTCAGAGCTTTCAGGGCTCAGTTCTTAGGATCCCGTTCTGAACTTGCTTGGATCGTTGCAACTCACCGAACAGCATGCCGGCTCAGAATCTATGCTCTATGCTTGTCATGCAAGTGGCATGGGGTGACAAGATTTCAAGCTAGGAGGTCAAAAGGCAGCAATGCGAAATACTCTGGCTCAGAGAAGTTTCTGCAAGCCCAAGCTCCCTCCATTACCATACAATGCAATCAAGCCCCGATTGAATCATTGTCCATGCACCTCCAGAAAGTAATCAATGAATTTTTGAAACTCCTTGAAGCGTTGGTGGGGGAGCCTCCATCATTCAAGGGGGCCAAATTGGATTTTCAACGCTTTGTATGAGGCCAGCGCTGGGGAACTGAGTTCACCAACACGGACACGGAGATGCTTGCCTGAGTCAGGCTATGGTTGGGTACTTTAAGGGAGCCCTATGATATGGGGGTTTCCCAAAATTAGGGGTACCTTTTTGGGGGCCTCCATAGGGATTATAGTATTTGGGGGGCCCTGAAGGATTCCTTAAATATTGAAATTTCAGGTTCAGCGCTTTGCCGTCTTGGGTGGCAAAGAATTGATGGTACACAGTGGCAGGTCGTATAGCTAACAAGAATGGAATAGGTCTGCCTACGTGTATTTACGCTCCAAACAAGTAGCGGGACTGAGAATAGGGTGGGCGTACTGTTGATGGAGATCTTCCTGCACCATTCTCTACTTCCTGGGAAGTGAGGTAACTTGGATTGGGGGCTCGAGGTGGTGCAAGCTTCCTCCATCATCAATACTGGGCTTGGAATTTGAGGTTTACCTCCTGCCGGCTTATTGCCAAAGCTACCTGTCCCGGAAATATAATAGGGTGCAAGGAAAGCATCTGCCTCCCGATATTGAGATTATCATAGCTCCTGAAAAGCGATCCTTTCCGAACGACTGTCGCTTCATGGAACGGGGTTCGATGTCAGTTCGATGGAGCTTACGAATCTGGGGCGCAACTCCCACCGGTTTAGGGTTTTAGGGTTTAGGGACCTTGCCAAAAGCATTTCAACTGTCAAAACCTTGTTTTGAGAAACAGAAGCCAGGTCTTTCCCCCTTACCGTAATAACTACCACAGGAAATGCTAGGAGTTAACATAGTCCAACTGCAAAAAAAACACTCTAAAGTCAGGGAAGTGGCATGACCCAAGACAAAAACGCCAAACCTCCCAAATCAAGTCAAACCCTGGTCCAAGTACAAGCCGCAAACTTAAGACTTAAGCATACCATACAACAATACATGGGGGTTCAAACCTAAACCCTAAACCCTAAACCATCTGACGGTCCCCATAATGAGGATTATGATGTTTTGGTGTCTATATGAGGGGGCTTAGGGTTTAGGGTTTAGGGGTCTGCTTATTTGGGAAACGACCACATCAACATCTAATCAACACCCTCTTTATGCCAACCGCAGCTTCTCACAAGTCGGGCCCCCAGAACAGTACCGACCAAAACTCAAAACATGGGGTTCGAAACCATGGGCCACTGGCTACTAGTATGGGTCCTTAGTCAACAGCTAACGGCCCACATGTCCAACCCTAGACAACCTCCTATCAACTTTCTTACCTAAGCCTTATAAACCCGCAACCATAAGTCCTCAACCCTAAACCCTATAAACCTTAAACTTTCTTAAACCCTAAACGCTGACCCCTATATGCCCCAGGCCCTAACCCCTACACACCTTAAACCTGAAGCCTTCAACATTGGACACTGAGTCTTAGTCCCTGAACCTAGACCCTAAACCGTCTCTTTGTCAAGGCATCGCCTGGCGGAAGATCTCGAAGTTTGGTTGCAGCGCAGAGCCGACGCAAGTGACGCACTCAGCATGCTCCTGGCTAAAGGTTGGGAGTTGTAGGGGGCTTGGGCTTTGGAGGGCTTGTAGGGTGTTGAAAACCCTTGCATTGTATCGGCTTCAGGGCTTCAGTGTTGTGATTCTATGCTTGGCGTTGTGTTTTGGCGTGGAAGCTGCAAATTCACACTGACGGAGGTCGAACATGGCGGGCTGGATTCTTGCTGTGCATTGTGAAGAAGATTCATCGGCCCTCCTGTGACATCCACCCCTCCTCTTGGAGCCACCCTTCAGCCTGAGGCGACTCTTCCTGGAAACCATGCTAAAGCTTTAACCTCCCCCTAAACCTAAGTAAACCCTGTAGATCCAAAACCCTGGTAAGTGCTTCATCTGGGCATCTCCAAGCAAAACGGAGCCTTTGTCATTGCTTGACGCTGAGGTCCCTCGTTGTTGACGTTGATCTCAGTGGTATCTGGCCAAAACTTTATGTGGGATACGAGAAGTTTATACGGGCTTTATAATCTATGCCGTACCAGTCGTGTTCCTCTCAGGCCATCACAACAACTCTAAATGCCTACAAGGAGGCCTGAAACCCTGCATCCCCCATCTTAGTCCAAAGCCCAACTGCTGAACCCTACTCCTACGCCTCAGATTCTTAAACCCGACAGCCTAAGCCCTACACCCAACACCCTACACTACACACATAGACTTGTGGTCCTGCATGATGCTGATCATCTGCTGGGCTCTCCACGGAGTTGCCTCTCTTGCAGAGTCTTGACGTAAGGAACCCCCAATTTGACACCCCTCCTCTGTAATACCCTGAAAGCCAGAGTAAGCTATCGCCAGGTGCTTAGGGTGGTGCTGACCTTGCTCATGTGAGGAAGCTGAAGAAGTAAGCTCCGAATGAAGCTTGAAAAGTGACCCTGGCTTTGACCTTTGACAGCCACCCATGTGAGATACGCACATGCGCCTTGGATTTCAGCCTTTCGGCGTGAGCTAGGTTTGTCAGCATGTCAACGAGTATGCTGTCCATGCCATGAGGAACCAACCCCCAATGTAGGAGCCCCAAGTGAGAGAATAGGGCGTGCGCGTGAGTATATGACAGTCATGTGAGGAAGATACAGGTGGGGAGGGTAGTGATTTTGCCCATGTTTCGTTGGCAAGGGCAATTTTCAGTCATCGGAGCAATTTATCTCTGGGCATCTGATTCATCACAGATACCTTGGGCTTAGACTAGTATGAGTCTCGGTACCGTAAGAAGTTAATAATGAAGAGTAGTGACTGAAGGCTGCCAAACCCTTGAGTGGTTGTCAAAATTATGGTCCCTTTTTTGGATCCCTATTAAAATACTCAAAAAGGGACCATAATTTTGACAACCACCCATACATGAAGCAAAGCTTGACGAAGAACATGTAGGCTTGTCAGGCATCCCGACAAGGATAGGTTTTGGTCCTGGCAAATCCCACTTTTCAACTTCGCGAAGTGGCCTTGGAGTACAAGGACACAAGCAATGGCACATTGTCCACCTGCAGCGTGGGCTTGGAAATGAAGGTCTGACGCTTCCTGCTCTAAGTTTCATCGCTGCGGGCTGCGGACTAGGCAAGTCCAGCATTTCCCTACACTAGGCGCAATTTGGGGTGTAGACAGGTCCCGTGCAGCAAACACCGATTACACTGCACGTTCTTTTGCGGCACCTCTGCTCTGTTGGGGAGCGTATTGGGTTTCATTACGAGGCGGCATCTTTGGAACTTAGTCCTTGTCAGTCCCAGCACGAAGAAAAAGAAAAAACTCGAAGTACAATGGAGTTGTCAATAACTCAGCTGCCCTTCTAACCAAGACGAAGCCCAGTCTGCCGGAGACTACTACTCTCGACTTCCCCACTCCACGCCAGCTTCCAGCTGCTACTGCCATGAGTGCTGCTTTGAAAACACAAAGATGGCTCGCTTTCGTAAAATGCTACTAGCCCTGCACTTGCAACTGCGGTCAGTTGCTCCCTCCGAAGATTTATGCCAAAACGTAGTAGTTACAGCCTAAAGTGCGTAAGATTTGGCTTGAAGTAAACACGCAGCTCTTGCAGCCCTTCCTGCCGTGCTGTCTGAACCCTCAAAACATGTGAAGTCCTGCGCCCATTCTGAGGCCACCCGAGGCCTCCTTCACATGCCGTCGGATCTTTGAGATCCCAGAAGGCAGCACAACCTGTTTCTGAGTTGGCCTTACAACATCTTAGCTGCTGTTGCGTGTTACCCAATCTCACGAAGGGCTTAATGGGTTAGAACTGATTGGTAGCGCTGGTTGGGTGTTGTAACCGAATCATTTTTCCAAAGCAAAAATCATAAATACAGAAGATTCCTGCATGAAGTACATGCATGCTATCCATGATTCTGTCTGGTCCTCAGGCTGTTCTAACTGTTTGTGACCTCTTCCGAATCAAATTTTGTACTCAAAAAACCTGTAGGCCGGCAGCCCGGCAGCCCAAACCTCTCCAAAACAAAGGCTACATCTCACAGGCCCTGCGGGCTGGCAGCCCGCACTGCTTCAAATCCCATACTGGGGCTCAGAAGCCCGGCGAGCTGGCCGCCCGCACCACTTCCAAGCTCATACTGACGCTCAGAAGCCCCACCCGCTTCAAAGCTCAAACTGACGCTCAGAAGCCCGCACCGTTTCAAAGCTCATACTGAGGCTCGCGGGCTGGCAGCCCGCACTGCTTCAAAGCTCATACTGAGGCTCAGAAGCCCTGCGGGCTGGCAGCCCGCACCGTTTCAAAGCTCATACTGAGGCTCAGAAGCCCCGCGGGCTGGCCGCCCGCACCGCTTCAAAGCTCATACTGAGGCTCAGAAGCCCTGTGGGCTGGCCGCCCGCACCGCTTCCAAGCTCATACTGAGGCTCAGAAGCCCTGTGGGCTGGCAGCCCGCACGCTTTAAAGCTCGCAGCCCGCACCGCTTCAAAGCTCATACTGAGGCTCAGAAGGCCCGCGGGCTGGCAGCCCGCACCGCTTCAAATCTCATACTGAGGCTCAGAAGCCCTGCGGGCTGGCAGCCCGCACCGCTTCAAAGC
>CAJNIZ010047764.1:2562-35017 GCA_905231905.1 Symbiodinium pilosum | reverse complement strand
TAGCCCTAAGGATCGGGCCCCCCCAAACAACTTTTCCCGAACTTGATTAGGGGCCCCCCGTTTATTTTGATCCGGACTTGTTTGGGGGGGGGGGGTTTATAATCAGAACCCGGCATTACCCGTATTATGGTAATAGCCTTAAACCTTAAACCCCATATTATGGTAACCCTAAACCCTATATACCCTGTATACCCACATATTAATATAACCGTAAACCCTATATACCTTCTATACGCATATCGTGGTAACCTTAACCCTGGACCCGAAGCCCTAAACCCTATATACCCATATTCTGGAAATGAATATATATGTATATATATATATACACATACCCATGTCATGGCAATTTTAAACCGTAAGCCTTATACACCCATATTATGGTAACTTGAGTTCAGTTTTAAACATCAACTCAGTGGCGGTCGGTCCTCTTATGTAGCCCAGGCTTGGCTTTTAAAACGGTTAAGGTTAAGGGTTTGTGGTTTGGGGTTGAGGGTTCAGGGTTTGGGGTTTAGGGTTTGGTTAGGGTTTGGTCTAGGGTTTAGGTTTGGGGTTTACACGGTTTGGGGCTTGCAGTTGAGGGCTTTGGGTTTAGGGTGTGGGGTTCAGGGCTTGGGGTTTGGAGTTTAGGGTTTGGGGTTTTGGGTTTTGGGATCCTCCTTGTACAATGTGAATTTCCGCACATCGCGTCTATCTAGCCCCACAGCTTTGCAGCGACATCAGAATCCAAACCACCCAATCCAGACCTTGAAGTTCAAGCTCAAAGACTTTGATACCAAACTCTTCCACCCCAAACCCTAAACCCCTAAACCGTAAACCCTAAACCCTAAACCCCTAAGCCCCTCATCGATGATACCCCCCGACCCGGGATCCTGAAGCTGAACCCAACACGACGTAACTGCCTTGCTGTCCCAGGGGTTTAGGGTTTAGGGTTTGGGGTTTAGGGTTTAGGGGCTGAATTCTTGCAGTCTGCTTTGGCACCACGGCTTGCAGTAGGTCATCCGGAATCAAGGAAGGTGAGGTGCTTACTGGTTTTTAGAAAACGTTGTTTGTTGCCAAGGTATGTTGTGTACGTTCTCCAGCATTGTGCGGCGGGCTGAGGAGAACTTTTGCGTTGTGCAGTCGTCCAGTGATTGCACACTAAGCAGGCGATCCTTTGCAACTGAGACTGGCATCCTTCAGCCTATGTGTTTCTTTGTAAATTACGCATACCGAATCCCTCAGTGGGACCCCATCACGCCTGAATTTGTTATCCAATATAGATAAACCCTCAATCTCCACTCCCTTCTAGAACTATGCTCTTGCTACATGGGTAGTTGTCAAAATTATGGTCCCTTTTTGGGTACCCTAACTATTAGGTGCCGTATTATAATAGGGATCCAAAAAGGGACCACAATTTTGACAACCACCCACATGATACTGCTAGATGGCTTGAAGACTACAGACTCTTCACAGCGGATCCGTCATTTCGAGGATCGTTCCCTCATTTACGTTACATGAACCCAGGATCCCTAACATGACTCAAGAGCAGTTCCTTCACTTCCTGGAGCTTAGTAGGGTTTAGGGTTTAGGGAATTTGGGAATCTGTTATATAGGAGTTGTATAGGGATTATGTTCCCTCCGGTCCCTGAGCCCTAAACCCCAAATTCCCACCCCCAGTTAGCCAATAGTCTGGGGCAGGGTCCAAAGTCCTCCAGCTGTCGGCGCCGCAAGCCAAACATCCCCTCAAAGGGGCCATGAGCAACTCTACTATCCCTGCTTTGGTAGGAATTATCGAAAGTCAACCAGCTTCCTCATTTAGGGTTTAGGGTTTAGGGTTAGGTCTGCAGCCCTGATCTTGAAAACTAGCGATCAAGAGTTTAGAGCCCTGTGTCAATGGGGCAGCAGTCGACATTGGGAACCTTTAAAGGTTTCTTCCAAGTCTCGTCGTGGGTAGCCTGCGAGGTATCCATCCAGAGCATGTTGACACACGTCCTACCTAGCAAATCGCCAACCACGCCGCCCCAAAACCTAAACTCTAAACCTTAGACCCCTAAACCCTAGACGCCTAAACCCCTAAACCCTAAGCCCTAAATCGCGGCAACCTTGTTTTCTTCTTATTTAGATATCGCCCCGCCCGACCATCCACCTGGCCAATCCTCAGTCTCAACCCTAGACCCTAAGCTCTCAAGCCTATAAACCCTTAAACCTTAAACCCTAAGCCCTCAATCCTATAAACCCCTAAGCCCTAAACCCTTAAGCCCTAAACCCTTAAACCTTAAACCCTTAAACCCTAAATCCTTAAACCTTAAGCCCTTTAACCCTTAAACCTTAAGCCCTAAAACCCTTAAACCTGAAACCCTAAACCCTTAAACCTTAAGCCCTTTAACCCTTAAAACCCACTTAAACCCTACACCTTTAAGCATTACATCCCAATGCATGCAATCAGTGGCTTCGAGCACTTTTCCCAGAGGGTCCAAGTACCTAATAATTGGGTCCCCTTTAAAGGGGATATATAGGGGTATATAGGGGTATATGGGGGTTTAGGGATAGGTTTTAGGGTTTAGGGTTTAGGGTCCAAATACCTAAGAATTGGGTACTTGGGTTTTGGGCAATAGTAATTATAGTACAGGTTTTGGGTAAGTATATGATCCGTACTTGGACCCTTATTAGGGTTTGTGAGCCAGGTGCCTCGGATGCAGCTTGACGTAGCTCCGAAGCACGTCGATGAAGAAATCCGGCGCGGGGGAGGGGATTTTAACCTAGCGGCACGGGGCGAGAACATCAGAGAGTAAAGCTAGCAAAAAGAAGGCAGGAAGAACATGCAGAACGGACGGCGTTGAACAAATTAAATATTAGCGTGAACAGCAGAGAAGAAGTCAAACTTCGATCAGAAACAATGGCACGTACAGTGAGAGTGCCTAGGACTTTTTGCTGCAGCGGTTGGGTATAAACAAACGTGCTACTTGTAGCAGCAGCCATGTTTCATGATAGTACGGTTCGACAGTTGTAGCTTCAGATTATATACTCCCATATAACCCATATCCCCCTAAAAATACTGATACTAAACCCTAAGCTACCCAATAAACAATTTTTTCTTCCCTATGCACCCCCCATACAACCGGACATCAAGTGGGCTTTGAGGGCTGGACAGCAGCAAGTTGCGACCTAATTTAGAAGCCTGAATGTTTCGGGTTTAGGGTATTTAGGGTTACAACTGTTATGGTCCCATATTCCTTGTATGGTTTTAGTGTAGGGTACCTCAAATAGACCTTAGAATGAGACTGGCAATTAATGGTTTAGGCCACGACATAACAGCAATGCAGAGTTGGCTAAACTTGTTGGAAAACCTAGGTAGAGAAACCAAGTCATGACCAGGTGGAAGACATGCAATGCTAGTGCCTACCTGTTATGAGATTATACACGCTGTGTTTGTTATGGTGATCTGCAGCAGTGTTTGTAATAGACCTACCTTGCCGTAGCCTCAAGCTCGGCATCACGAATCCTACATGGGGATCTTATTATAATATTCCCAAAGCCATATTCTATCTACTTAAGTGGGACTATAAACCTTTGCTGTGTCAGGGAGCGTGGGAAGTGGGAGTTCATTGCCTTTCACATCCTCACCGCCGGGGGCCTCAGCTCGATTGGGTCTCGTGCTTAACAGATTACATACCCAGAGGGTCCAAGTACCTAATACTTGGGTCCCCTTTAAAGGGGATATATAGGGGTATATAGGGGTATATGGGGGTTTAGGGATAGGTTTTAGGGTTTAGGGTTTAGGGTTTAGGGTCCAAGTACCTAAAAAAGTGGGTACTTGGGTTTTGGGCAATAGTAATTATAGTACAGGTTTTGGGTAAGTCTATGATTATTAGATACTTGGACCCTTAGGGATAGGTGTTTGGGGTATATTGTACTATGGTCTTGTAAGGAGTCTAGTGGAACAACAGTGGTCATGATTCAGGCTGCTGCAGTAAATTCGTTTCATTTTGACAGGCTTAGCAGATATGACATTGAAGCATCTTGCGTCCAAAGTTTGTCTTGCAAGGCCTTTTGAAGACAACAGTTGGAGAGCTGCAGAGCCTTGACGAAGCCGCAAGCGTAATATGAGCCTTGCAAACCAAGATGTTGAATCTACCCACCAGGCCTCCCCAAACGCAACCTAAGCGGCGTATGGGGGTTTCCCAAAACTAGGGGTCCCTTTTTGCAAGGCCCCATAATAAGGGCCATAATATCTTGGGGTCTATAGTGGGGTTCCCTTGATTGGGGAAACTTCTGTATAATGCACGCACAATCCCCACACGTCTCCAGGGTTTTCAGAGGTCCCCTGGCTTGAGGACCCAGATACAAGGCCCACACACCAGGGTTTAGGGCTTAGAGGGCTTATAGAAGCCCAAACCCTTCAGGGTCTATGTACTCAGAAGTTGATTGTTTCTGGTTATAGAGATTAGTATGATGTCTAGTAGTTGGGACCTATCCCCCTCAATTTGGGCACCTGCGCCATTAAGGCTTGATGGATTTCCCCAAAAAGCCCAAGGGAGCTGCAGAAAACTTGAAAAGGTCCCTAGCAGCCCTAAACCCTAAAACCCTAAACCCTTAAACCCTAAAACCCTAAACCCTATAAACCCTAAACCCTATAAACCGTAAGGCGCTAGGCTGCAGGGTGAGGCTTGTTGGGTTTTAAGTACAAACAAAATTCAGCTCAGGGATTTAGGGTTTATAGGGTTTAGGGTTTTATGGTTTAGGGTTTAGGGTTTTAGGGTTTAGGGTTGAGGGTTTTAGGGTCTAGGTTTTAGGGTTTATGTGTATATGTATACACGCACATCTACACATGTCAATTTGCTTGTATGTACATATTGAACGTATTCACATATCATGTTGAATATGTGGAACGTGACGCCCCGCGTAATTGGGCTACATGGACCCCTTAGGGTACTGGGGGTTAGTGTGGAAAAAAGGAATCTATTTCATAGAGGTTATGTAGGGATAGTATTCCGGTATATCCTACTAACCCTGGACCCGAAACCCAAAACTCTAAACCCCCAACCCTAAACCCTGAACCCTCAACCCCAAACCCTAGTCTCTCAACCCTCAACCCTATACCAAAAATCCCTGAACTCGGGATGAAGCTTGTTCCGCGCAGGCTTTAGTAGTCATTTGCTACCTCCGAGCTATCTTTACCTCTGCCGGAACAATCCCAGCTGGAGACAGGTGATCATGCGGGTTTAGGGATGAGGGTTTAGGGTTAAGGGTTCCTTGTTACGATGTCGTTAAGATGGGTGGTTCAAGGGGTTTGGTCCTTTCTGATCCCTAAACCTAAACCCTAGACCCTAATATCCCCTAAAGCTTAACTCCTAAAGTCCCAGAAGGCTTTTCAGGCACCTTCCGCACTGGAACCAGCCATCGTAGGGTATCAGCTTTACGATTCAGGGCTTGTCTAGCATTTGGGGTATATAAATGTTGGATCTTTAGGTTGATACGGTTTGGCGTTTACAGGTCGGAGTTTAAGGTTTAGTCGAGCTTGCGGCGGAATCTTCTGACTTCAACTGGATGCATGTGGATTTTCAAAAATTAAGGCTGCTAACTTTTTGGGGTCCCTATACTGAGGCTCCGGGTTTTCAGGATTTGTATTGGGGTCCCCCTTATTTATGGAAACTACCAAGTTTGATCTTGATTTTAAATGCGAATCATTCGTTGGATGAGATTTTCAAAATTTGGGGCCCACTTCAAGAGCCCCACTACTGAAGATTACAGAGGTGATATGGGCGGCGCCTGTGTTTGGAAATACCCTTTACGACATGCAAAGCTTGGGTAGTTAGTGTTGTGGGTATGTGGTTTTGCTATTTGAGACGTGAATCATGCTCGACGGACCCAGTGAAGAAGAAATTTGACGACATTAGCTGGTTGCTCCTCATCTGTTTTATGAGGTAAGTTATGTTTGTTAGAGTTGTTGGTAAGTGTCGGTTAACACCGAGTCTAGGTAATATTGGTGAGTGTATTATGCACAGGGTTCCTTGTCGAAAGACTATAAACTTCAATTCGTACTTTTTTTGTGTGAGTGTTTTGCATAGCTCCTAAACTAAACTTTAGTGACTCTCACATGTACTTCCCAGACTTATGCCGCACTAGCCATCTACAGACCATGCAGAAGGACATGAGATTTCTTAAAGCGGGGATACTCTTGCGAAATTTCGGAGTATGTATGCGCGGCCATAAAGGCGTTACAACCAAATTCTAGGATCCTCAAAGCTTGATTGCGGTACGTAAGCAGATGGTTTCCACGTAGTCCTGCCCCCCCCCCGCCCTCCCCCCGCCCCGCCCGTGTGCTCACCCTCACAACAATCTCCGCATTCACGGCGCACGAATCTAAGCGCAATGCCGTTCCCGGCGTTTATTGTTAGGGCACCTGAACTAGATTTCCTAGTGGTATCCTTCCTTCTTTAGGTGCAGAGAAACCTAAACAATAGTACCAGTGTTTCGCAATGTACCTACCTAGACCCTCCTCCTACCCTCTATTAGGGCCTAAGTACCCACTATTAGGGACCATATATCCCCAATTAAGGGTACTAGGAAGGTCCTGGTACCTAGTTCCTTGTACAGAAGCAGATTCGCCAGAGCCGATGGCCCTAGCATACCATGAAACCAAAATTCCTGCGCTATGAGGTTCCGAGTGGTACGTAGGATTTTGAGTATCTATATACCGGTATTACATGGCATGGTTTGGCGTTTATGTCTTAGGGAGGGCCTCTATCCCAATAGCAAATCAACATTTCAGTTGCTTGCTGTCAGAATCTTGGATCTACTTCCCGTCGACAGAGGATACACAGGAGCATGCACGAGCCCAACATTCCAGAGAATACAATTTGGGGCAGGCGTAAGGAATCATTTTCATGCTCCCGCCTCTTCAGGTTTAAGGTTGAGCGTCTATGGTTTAGGCCAAGTGGTACCATTTTTTGGTTCTTCGTTCCTGTATAAAGTTAACCGAGAGGAGAAAAGGCATCCTTATAAGAAGATGTTCTGATATTCCCCATTACTCTCAAGCTCTCGTTCCCCCAGCCTTCAATTCAAAAGCGTTCTAAAGGGTTTAGGATTAAGGGTTTAGGGCTTAAACCTGACACTGTAGACCCTAAACCTCAAGCCCCCCGAACCCTAAACCCTGAATCATTTAATCAACGCCCACAGCCCTGCAGGCATTGGGAGTACCAGGCAGAGGACACCGGCGTAGGCGTCAGTGTTTCGGATAATGGGTTGCCGTGAAGGTTTCTGAATGCCATTCGGCTGCGGGGCCTCCAAAATGTTTTTGGTTTCATTTTTTAGTGGGGTTCTGGGGCCGGTCTAGAGATATTCTGAATACACGAATGGGGGTTTCCACAAACGGGCTCCAATCTGGACTCCGATGTTTACAATCCTTATTCTAGCGACCTTCAAGAAGGGCCCACTACCTGCTCGGCGAGAGAATCTCCGGGCAATTCCAATCAGAACCCCTAAGCCTTAGCCCTAAACTCCTAGGTACCCCAGTAGTACCCTTTTTGCCTTTTAATTTTGGGGTCTCCCTATTAAAGCTGACCATTAGGAAAAAGGGTACCCTTATTATTCTGGGGTTACTGCGGAACTTAGACCCTAAAAGCCCCCCTCTGGCATGGGGCTTCACTACAGGATTTCTCCGAGTAATGCAGAGGCTGACAGAATTAGAATAGGGTATGTGGGTGCATTATGCTACATGCAGTTATACTAGGATTAAAACTGTTACTGAGTATCCAAGCTTCCACATGTGTCATCAAAACCTTAAACCGTAGACCCAAAACCTAAGGGCTGCCCTACGCTTCTTCCAGGCAATGCTCCCCAAACACTGAATCTGAAGCCCTGCAATTTCCAAAAGAGTCCATGAATCCACATGGGATATGTTTAGGGCGCAGAGAGATTTCCATATGAGCTACAGTCCAGGCTCCTGGTATCCCTATAATCCCTTAATAGCCCCCCTTAAGGAATTTAGACTAGAGGGGGAACCCGATATAGACCACATTATATGGAAGCCCGAAAGGTAACCAACCCCCCAATATTGGGAAACCCTTAAACTCTAAACCCTACATCCCCCCAAATAACCACATATAATCCCCCAAAGGTACCCTGTTTTCGGGAAACCCTAACCCCTGTAAAGCCCTGATTCCATGTAATTTTCGATGTTCTGTTCCATTTCACTACCCATCGTTAGTGTACTATATCTCATATAATGCTTGTATAACATATGTACATCATGTATATATATATCTGCGCACATGCCAAACAGCCTTGAGGATGGTATGGCCAGCTTCTTGCCCAGCTTCCTCAAAGAGACGAGCCTCAGTTGCATGCAACAACGATGTGGGTTCCAGAGTCCCAAGGGACCATCAGGGGTGGACATGGCGGTCTTTTTGGTAGCTTGGCATAATCCATAGTGTATTCCCTAACTAAAACTCATGTCCAGGTCCATCATTTATGCGGGAAGCATCGACTGTAGCTCATAACCTCCTCCAAGCGAGGACCTTATAGCTAGCACATGAGCAGAAAAGGTTATTTGGGGAATTTTATAGCGGAGTACTCTAGGGGTTATTAAGGGGGATACTAGGAGTTTAGATTATAGCTTACGTGATGATTTGAAACCGAGTCGGAATTGTTGTTCGGGGTGGTATCGTTCCAAAGATCTTTGTATCAACGTTCATTAGCTTTGCCAAAGGTTCGTTGTTTTGCGATGCATGCAGGGGTGTGTTCAGCATCTTGAGATCAAGCGCTGCGCGGTTCAGCTTTCTGATTTGGAAAAGGGTCTTTGCTGGATTTATTTTTTCCCACTCTGTATATCAAGCCCAGAAAGGAACAGGAAGTCATGCCTTCTTTAAAGCTCACGCCGCCCCGCTGAAGTTGGGGTTTGAGATTTCACTTTGCTTTTTTGCACAGTAACAGTAACAGTCCCGAAGGGTCCATGTAGCTATATAAGCCCTATTCTAAACTCCTTTAAGGGGGGTTATATAGGGGATTATATGGAGGACTACCATGGGGGCTATTAAGGGGGATACTAGGAGTTTGGACAATAGCTCATATGAGCTATTGTCAATATTCGCCTTACTAAGAGACCATAGGCAGTGGACATAGGGGTCTCTCCTGCAGTTTCGCATAGTCCCTCATATACTCCCGCATGAGGAACCCATGTCCAGGACGACATATTGACTATAGCCCATATGGTAAATACATGGGTTTAAGGTAGGTATATGAGACCACCTCCACGCCTTAAGTATATACCATATACTTACATGGACCCTTTTGGGAGTAGCAGTGCAAACAACGGAAACCGTAATCGAGATGGGCCTAGTCGTCATGGTAATCGTAGCATAGTAACCGTGATGAGAAGTGCAAAAGCATGACAGACTTTCTCCCCTTAGTCAGTGAAGTTTGGTTAAACCCAAAAAACACTATTCATATGGCATATACTTAGGGCCCAAAGGGGTTTCCATATACCTAGTGTAAGGCACAAGTATATACCACATAGCTACATGGCCCCTTTGGGAAGTAGATTGGCCCTAAACCCTAAACCGTAAGCCCTAAACCCTAAACCCTAAACCGTATACGTCTTCAGAAGTTTCGGCTCCTGCGCATTCTGTCTTCATGAGCCTCCTAGAACCCAGAGGGTCCAAGTACCTAATAATTGGGTCCCCTTTAAAGGGGATATATTGGGGTATATAGGGGTATGTGGGGTTTAGGAATAAGGTTTTAGGGTTTAGGGTTTATAAGTACCTAATAATTAGGTACTTGGGTTTTGGGTAATAGTAATTATAGTACAGGTGTTGGGGTAAGTATATGATTATTAGGTACTTGGACCCTTAGGGGAACTTATCTAGCCTATGGCGGGCACGGTAACGTAAGGGTACTGCTTTCACGGGTGTTCTACGTTGGCCATATTTGGCTTCGAGGGAAAATTGAGAAAGCTTGAGGCCTTGCCGCACCCCAAACCCTACACACACACACATATACCCGATTATATTACAGTAGCTTGTATTTTCCTTTCCACTATTCCCTAACATTCCCTAATGTTCCCTTATAACATTCCCTAATATTCCCTAAAGGTCCCTAATAGTCCCTCATCTTCCCTAACTATTCCCTAAACTCTAAACCCTAATATTCCCCATACAACCCCATATGCCCCTATTCAGGAAAAGGTCTGGTGACCGGCGTCACTGCAAGTGGTGCAGCAAGTTCAAGCTGCCCACTCAGGGTTTAGCGTTTATGGTTGGGGACCTTTCACACTCCAGGGTTTGTGGGTCGGAGTGTAGGCTGTAGGACCAGGTACCCCAGTAGTACCGTTCTTGGGGTCTCCTTATTAACGCTGAACATTACAAGAACGGGTACTCTTGTAATTAGTGGCCTACTGAGGAACCTAAAAGGGTTTCCAGAACTTTCGGCCGCAATTCTATACCCCAAAAAGCACCTGTCCCTTTTACAGGGACTTTCAAAAATGGGTTCTTAATTCTTGGAAGCCCCCATGAGCGACCGCCTTAATTATCCTGTAGGAGCCAAGGCCAGACGGAGATTAAAATGTCCCGACATGAACAAAACCCTATTAAAACGATAGGCCCTGTCCAAAACGATACCCCCAACTGGGCGACTCATAAGGATCCCATCCAAAAGGCAAAAATGTAGAGCATTCAGGCGAGGGATCTTGCGAAACACTGTAAAACGATAGGTATAAACACTGCAGTGTGCCAAAGCCCTGTAAAATGACAGGACCCATCCCCCCAAACAAAGCGATACACCCCCTTGATTTTTTACTTAGCTGTTTATAAGTAATTTAACCCCCTTATACAGCGCCCCCTGAAGAAGTTTAAGCTATAGCTCAGAAGTAGGGTGAAGGTTCAGAGTTCGGTTGCCCGTCGCCCATTGATTTCTTCGGGGTAACAACGGACTTCGGAGCCTGGGAACATCGTTGTACTCGCAGCTTCTAACTCCATAGCTACAACTTTGGGCAGTTGCAGGCATGACCTCATTTTAATTGAAACCCTAAACCCCTAAAACCCTAAACCCTAAACCCCTAAAACCCTAAAACCCTAAACCCCTTTAACCACTTAGATAGCTGCCTTACTAATTAAGGTAAGGGGCCCCTCCCTGTACAGTCTTAGGATCATGGCTTAGGGTCGGGGGGCTCCTTATACGAGCTATCGTCTAAACTCCTTAAAGGAGGTTACACAGGAGACGGTTTAGGGTTTAGGGTTTAGGGGTTAGAAGAAAAAGGAATAAGAATCAACAACAAAAAAACATAAGGATCAACAAGCAAATAATGATCAAAAGCAAATATGTGATTTTGTAGTAAACCTCCATAGCTCTGGCCCCCCAAGCAAGGATTAAAAGTAACACAAAATACTCGAGCCGCGAGCCGGAGAAGGAAAGAAAGAAAGAAATCTGGAAAGTAATAAAGACAGAACGAAAGCAATAACTAAATGAAGAACGAATGTAAAGCACGAAGAAGAATGATAGGCATAACGAAAGAAAGCGAGAAATAAGGAATGACAGAAAGACATATAGTAGGAAATAAAGAAACGAAGAAATAAATAACTAGCGCAAGCATGTGTCATCATGTTCCTCACCATGTTTTGTTTCACGAATTTCCTTGTTGATTTTTCATCCTTTTCGTTACTTTTCACATTTTAGTCATTTCTCCCATTTTCATTCATTGTCCATCATTCTTCATAATTGTCATGAGGTGTGGGCCCGCATTCCGTTGTATTCGCAGTACGTACAGCAGCATACCCTGGAAGAGAGCATTAATTGCAATTGACACCATTAGCATGGAATACTATGGCAATCTGCAAATGACGCCAGAAACCGCTGCCCAATTGAACTTTGGCGCAGCCACGATTTTGCCCGTGGCCGTCATCACCGGGTACCTGCATGTAGGCACTGGAAAGCCCGCTGCCTTGAGCTACGATGGCTTCATGGCCGCCCTGGCGTCTCTGCTGCGCAGAGACGTTGCTTGGCGCTGTATGCAGACAGCGACCCAGGTTTCTTTTGCAAACCCCGCGTGTCGACCACGCCAACCGGCGATCCCAACGCGGGCAAATCTCCGATGCTGCAGCAACTTCTGTCCTGCCGGAGCACACCTGTGGCGCCGGGAACTTAGGCAAGTTCCAAGAAGATTGCGCCACACTGAGGGCATCGGTTTGCTTTGGGGCCCCGAGTCCAAACCTGTGCTGGACCCTATAATTTTCCTTCAGAAAGAACAACGGAAACGGCTAAACTTATCGACGTCTCCAGATTCCTGGAATGCGCTAATGGCGGTACCTTCGAGTGGGGCACTGGAGGAGAAGAGAAGGCACGATGCCAGGCCAGAAAGCGGCAAGAAAACGATGGGGCAGCCTGCTGCCGGAGATGTTGTTTGGGCAGACAAGCATCAGCATTTGCTTGTTTCAGCAGTTTAGCATCTTCCGGTCTTGGTGGGCGCGTGTTGAGCATGCACACGCCGGCGGCTTCACTGTGCCTCGTGACCCCAGGGCGCGCAGTGGTGGACCGAAACCTTGGACGTCAGCCACAAAAGCGGATTTCTGCTGAATTGAGACAGATCTGGACTAACACAGCCAACTTGTGGGGGCGTACCTCATGTCCTGCAAGCAGTATCTTCTGCCTCAACGCGGCCGCCCAACGTGCTGTTACCGATCTCTGTTACAACGTTCGCGCAGTGCCGCTAAAGCTGCGCTAGGCAAAGTGGAATACTTGGTCCCATCTGGGTCACTTCTCACCCACCTGATTGCAGCCAGTTGGGGCGGGGAGCAGGCTGGCAGCAATGAAGCCATAAACTGTGGCATAATCCACTATTCCACACGGCTCTCCCTTGGATGCGCTGTGACTGACACACACGCCGCAAATTTCGCATACAAAGCGGGCCCGCGCGCTCCTAACTAAGCAGAACATACCCTTTCACCACAAGAGCATCTGTCAAAAAAGTTTTGCTTGCCAATCACAATGGCAGACGTGTCCCAGCATGTTACGCCGTTGAGAGGCGCCGCCAAACATGAAGGCCGTCTAGAACTGCTCCGACTTCTCGAATCCAAGCAGTTGGGCACAACTACGGAAACGCGGCGGCGAGGTGCTGGCGAAGATCGCAGCCAGACTTTTCGCCGCGGCGCACTCATGAGCAATTCCACAGCGCAAGATTTTCTCCGCGTCCTCCAGCTTCCCATCGGCGTGTGGCCAACAAACTTGCAAGAACGATCCGAGGCCGCCAAAGTCTGCATCCCGTTGAAGTCCACAGCCATAAACGCGATGAAAGAGCAAATGAGCGCCCATGCTCATGTGAGCGTTCCAGATCTTGCCAAGATTGTGGAAAACATTACAAACAGGGGCGCCCTGTTGACGATGCTCGGTTGAGGCCTGGTCCAAGACCACAGAGTACATGCTGGCGCGCGCAGGGATAGGAACACTGCGTTCAAATGGCGCAAACACGACTGGGATCAATTGCGCCGGGAGCTGGACCTAGCAGCAGATTTGTCAGAAGGTCCGCGCGACGCAGCCCCGACGCGCTGACAAATAGCAGCAGAGCTGCGCAGCCCCAACTGCACCACCGTGATATTTTGGCCCTTCTGTTTTTGATCCTTCATTTGCTTGCTTTTTGATCCTTTGGTTTTTTGTTTTTGATCTATGATTTTTTCCTCGTCCAAATTCCCATGAGTTTTCAGAGATTGTCAACCACTTTGTTTTTTCAGCCCGGGATTTGGGTCCATTCTACGACGGCCGCCAATTTTCGTTGTTTTGTGATCCTTCTTTGTTTTTGTTGATCCTCAGGTTTTGTGCTTGTTGAACCTTATTTGGTTTTTTGCTGATCCTGCGCCCCTGAATTTTGGTTTGTAGGGGAATATTTTAGGTTTTCAAGCGGGCATTTGGAGTTTAGAATCTTGCTCATACCCACACGGCATGGAAGTCATCAGGTTGATCGTCTGGGCTCCCAAGAAGAACAGGTCCAACCTGGCGTTCCTTGTAAAGGCCCCTTTGAAGGAGTCCTTCTGAGAGGAACTGTGCTATTTTGGGGGGTCACTAGGAAGTTACCCTAGCAAACAGAAACCTGTAGCTATCTACAGTTCAGGGCGTCAGGCTTGGGAGGACGTGGCTGATGCTGATTTTGGCGTCTCACGCGCTGCTCCGTGGCGGCATGGCATGCGCAGTCCTCCCTCCTTTCCAGGCGATGATAAGGAAGAATGGGAGTTGGGACCATCTGGCACCATCTTCGCCTTTCGAGACGTGCGCAGAGCTTCCAGACCAGAATCAGAACCTGAGCCCCCAGTGGACCATCCTGAGCGCCCAACATTCCGCCGTTTAAGGATTATACCATACTACAGTACACTATGATAATGTATATTGTGCTATAACCAAAATATCTAAGGCTGTAACAAATTATATTATACTCTAATAAGCTATATTATGCTTCAACATAGTATATTACACTATCATATATTTTCTTGACTGTAATGTCGCATATTATATTCTAATATACTATATGATACTATAATATACTTTCTTCTACTATAGCGTGATATATTTTACTCTGAGATACCATTTTTTTACAATAATTTACTATATTATAGGATCCAAATTCATATCATTTTCTTTCCGGCTCCCTACTCGATCTCTGTTGTCAAAAAGGAGCGGCCGCTTCCCCAGGCCGCTATTCATGCGCCTGCAGATTCCTTTAAATTTTTGTATAAAGAGTCAGGGTCTTAGGGTTTTAGGATGTACGATTTAGGGTGTAGCTTTAAGGGTTTAGGCGTACAGGTTTAGGATTTAGGGTTTGGGGCTCAGGGTTTAGGTTGGTAACCCCAACCCCCAACATTAAAATCCTGAATTTGGGGGGTTGGGTACCTTTCTGGGGGTTTCCCGAAAGAATCCCCATAGGACCGCGAAAAATATACTATGATTTGTTTTTGCCACCATATCTCCCGGGGATCCCTAGAACGCCGCTTTGCCAAAAAAACACTTTTTCAGCCACACGAAATGTTCTGAACGAGTATGTTTACGATACATTCATTCCTTTCTGATTCTCCGTATTCCCCGCTGAGTACCGAATGAACAGACAAGTGTCAGATCAGGAAGTTCCGTAAAATGGCCACCTCTTGGGAAGTCATGGGGGCTGACTTAGCAATAATGGAAACGCAAATGGGAAATAGTATTTATTTAGGAAAGGCGGGGGGATTAGTAAGTAGGTCAACAACTCGGATAATTGGGGCTACCACATGGCTTACAAGGGTTGGTATCCTTAGTAAGGCCCACTCCAACTACCCTTCCAAACTGGACGGGTGCACTTAATATATTTTGAGCTGGGATACATCTAGACATGGATACGCATAGTCTTATTTTGGGCTCATAGACTATATCATGCCCTCCTCCCATGACAAGCCCCCAATATTATGAGTACTCTCGATATCGTATCGTGATTGATTCAAGGGGATGGGATTAAGTCCCTTTGAAAGCCAAGCGTGCGAGCTTGGATCTCAGATTCCATTGGGGACAAGCACCCTTGCCCTGTTTCGGGTTTAGAGTTTAGAGCTCTGTTTTGTTTTTGAAAAATGTATCCAGAAGGCGCCCAGAGACACGGGCCACGGGGTGGTCTCAATGGACATGTTTACTGTATGGCTTCTATGTAGACAACACATAGTAGAATCCTTAATCATGGGGGCCCATTAAGAAAGACCCAGAAAAGGAAAAAACAAACCTCCCAATCATATCCCTAAATTTTAAACGCATGTCCTGATATGTATGGAGCCGAGGAGGTGGTCTAAACAATGTGATTGCAGTGCAGTGTGGGTGCCCCTTTTCAAATTTCGGACCAGCGTAGCTGTCCGACGGGTAATCCTTGAGTAGCTGATCTGTTTGAAAACAACGCACAGCACAAACCCAATGGTACAATTGAAAAACATTAGGAACTGGATATCTAAGCCGAGCACGGTCACGAACATGTTGAGAACCGCCATACACAAACCCCAAAACCGGAACCCTAAATCCCTAAACCCTAAACCCAAAATCCTAAATCCCAAAACCCAAGTTCAAAACCCTAGACCTTAGATCCTTAAATCCCTAAACTCTAAAACCTAACACTGCGAGGCCGGATCGAACCCACCATTGTCGCGTTTGCAGAACATGCACGCTCAAGATGGACTGCTCCCCACAGATAAAAAAGGTTCCCTAAGTTAGAATTTAGGATCTGGGGTTTACGGTTTCGGGGTACCATTAAGGGGGTTCTAGGGGATATCTCTATATATATAGACATAGATATATATATATATAGCGTTCTATAAGGTGGATATAGGGTTTAGAGTTCAGCTTTAAATGGTGTTTTTGGGGATATATAGGGTTATATTAAGGGACATAGGTTTTAGAGTTTTGGGTTTCCCTAAATTAAGGCTATCTTTAGAGGGGGTTATAATTATATAGGGTTACATAGGGGGGATACAGGGTTTAGAATTTAGGTTTTCCCTAAAGTAGGGGTTCTTTTTGGTGGTTAGGGGGATTATAGGGTTTAGAGCTTATAGGGTTGCCGAAATTTGGGGGTGGGGCCTTGGGGGCCGTAAAAGGGTTATATATGTGTTAGAAAGTGGGAAATACAGTTTCGCGTCTAGGGTTCCCACTATTAGGGGTACCTCTTTGGGGGTCCCTATATTGAGGATTCTATTATTTGGTGGTCTATATAGATGTCCCCCTATTATAGCAAAATACCATAAGTTGAAGCGCAATTCAGCCTGTCATAGCTGCAGTTTGCTAAGCGATTCCAAGATCGTATGGAGGGACTGTAGCGTGCATGTGATAACATGGATCTTCTGCCCAAGCTGTACAAACCTTGAAGGACCATCACTGTCCCTGGATCTACAACTGTGTGATGCGCTGAGCGTCTGCTGATTTTGTGGCTGCAGGTGTGTTCTGGAAATCAGCACTTTCAGATGCATCCGGTTGCCCAGATACTTGCCCAGGAAGCCCAATATTTTGACAGCAAGGACATCCAAGTAGGGATCCTAGCGTCATGTCGGGGTGTCTCCTTAACGGGTATTGAGCTCTCTGGATGCAAGCGCTGCATTTGGGGGCTAATTTGGCGCTACTTTGGAAGTTTCGGAAGATGATCCCCACATAATCCCTACGGGGACCCCATGTCTTCCGTGCAATCCCAACATGTCCCTAGGATCTCTTGGGGTACCTTATTTTAAGAAAGTTCTTTGTGTCCTGAAGCCTGAAGCCTAGAACCCCAAACCCTAAACGCCTAAACCCTAAACCCTGAATCCCTAAACCTTAAACTCCTAATCCCTTAATCCTAAGCCCTGAACCCCTAAACCCTAAATCCGAAGCCCTGAACCCCTAAACGCTAAACCCCGAATCCTTGAGTCTTGAGGTTGGATACTTCAACTACAAGCCTCCTGGCTCCTCTTGGCTCTTGGGGTTTAGTGCATAGGCAGTCGAGAGGGGGGAGGTGTTGAGGGGTTTGGGGGTCTAGGGTTTGAGTTTGCCTGCTAGGTTTGGGGAAGATATCTCAGTTTGGCATAATGTTTTATGTAACCCCTCCTACTGACAATAAGCACGGTTTCGGGCTTAGGGCCCTCAGCCCCCCAACAGCATCTTCTCCCAATTCTAAATTTGTAAGATCATATTGCATTGGAAGAATGATTAGCCTGGTAGCGGGTTGTGCCCTAATCCCTAAACCATGGGAAAGGAGAAGCTTTCTGGTCTGCTTTATCTGCCTTTCTCCAGGTTTACTAGCCTAAGAAACTTGAGGTGCCACTTTGGTTTTCAAGTTTGGCAAACCCTAAACCCTAAACCCTTGAGGTTCCTTGTACAATCAGGAGCACGGTTAACTGGGGATGCATGAGAGAGACCCTTTATTGGTGGACAGGAGCACTTGAACTATAATCTAAACTCCTTAAAGGGGGGGTTAAATGGGAGATTATATAGGGGACTACTATAGGGCTTATTAAGGGGGATGCTAGGAGTTTAGACTATGGCTCACTTAGCCCTTGTATTGTGCTGCCCTTCTTCGACAATCAGCCAAGGTAATGAACTCTTGTAAGTCTCAGCCACCCTACACTCCAAACCCAATTAGAACTGATACTTTGCACTTGCGGGGCTTGCTATAACCTCTATGCCCAAAGGGTCCACCTAGGTATATGGTTTATGGTTTAGGGTTCAGGGTAGGTATATGGTGCATACTTAGGGCCCAGAGGGTTTCCCATATACCTACTTTAAGGCCCAAGTATGTACCATAGACCTACCATAAACCCTTGCATACTTTAAGGCTCAAGTATATACCATACAGCTATAGCTCCATGGACCCTTTGGGACGGCTGTTTTGCGAGTGCGGTTACGGATTTAGGGTTTAGAGTGCTTCGACCGATTTAATTCAATATCGGAGTGTCTTGCGGGATTCGTAGCCAGCCAGGTCCTTTATTTCGCAAATTGAAACGTTTCCTGCAGAGCTGACAAAAGAGGGCACCCAGAAAGCCAGAATACAGAAGACCGAATAATCCCCTTCCCCCTTACTTTAAAGCCCCCATTGTGATAGATTCCTTTCAGGAGGGGGCTAATTTCGAATAGTGGCCCCTACCATCATTTTGCTTGGCAGGACCCTATTAGCGCAACTCGTTCAGATCATTTATTGCCATAGCGATCACAATTACATGAATCTATCAGGAGCTTGAGGTGTAGAGAAGTTCCTATCTGCTACTGAGATTCCGCGAAATCCCAGAAGTCCGCAGAAAAATCTTCTTAATCGTGCGGTAAAAAGAGGTGTGACACTAAAAGCAGGCACCTTCATGTTGGCTAAGGTATTTCTTTCTACTCCTGCTTTACTCGGCGCTGGACTGTCACCTCATTACCGTTACCATGGTGACTTGGTCTGAGGTAGCTAAGGCGATTCGGGGTGTGGGGTTTAGGGTTGAGACGAGGCATCGTTTCATTATTCGTTTGTAGTGAGTGTAAACACAGGCTACCTTTTCTGAGGAATATTGGAGAGTTTAGCTTCGCGCCAGAATACCTCCCCACGCATGTGCTCTACTTCCATGCACTGGCACTGAGCGTTGAAGATGACAGGCTTCGCGTTGTTGATTTATTGATACTGCTGTTGTAAGGGCTAGATTAAGTACTGCCACTGTCCACTACAAGCCTGTAATAGGGTCGCACGGCGGTCTGTACATGAACCTAATACGAACATTATCAATGAAGGGGCCAGTACCCTAAGTACATGGGAGGTACAGTTTTTACTTTTTGCCTCTCATGATGTCAATGCAAATCGCACCTGCTGCCCCCTGTGTAACTCTTGCTGTTCCTTTCTGCAACTGTGGCCCTCATGTGCAGTTGCTAAAGCCTGCTGGATTGGCATTTTTTGCCTTCGCAAGTCACCTTCCCAAATGACACGCATTTCACGAATGTGTAAACGGCCCAATTTGAGAAAAGGGTGGTATAGTAAGGTTTGCATGGGGGTGGGTGGGAGAATGTCCAGCCACACCCCAAACCCTTGCCCGGCGCGACTGACTCCGAGCCGCGTAGCTTGTGTTTGCCTCAGGCGCGTGCAGTTCGTCGGGTTCTTGCAGGTACCTGCGGCATTCGTCATGCTGCTGTCTTGAGTTGCTAGCGACGTTCGCCTGGGCCTTGCCGTTTCGAGCTATGACGAACGGCCGCGCAAGGAAAGTGCGTGCACGTGGCCCGGTGGCGGCGACTTACCTAGCCTCAGCTGTCACTACACGTTTGCGACCATGGCACCTTCAGGCCATGCTGCGGTCTTAGCCTAAACCCGCCGTTTTCACCTGCCCGCGAGCACTTTGTCAGCGCAAGTGGGTATTGAACGTATTGAACTCCCTGCCGTGTGCGTAAGAGAAGATGCTGAGCGCCATCGTTCGGCAAGTGCACGATAGGTTTTGCGTGGCGCCGTGGCGCCAAAGCCACCCAGTGGCCACGGACCCCCTGCCACGGCCGCGCCTGCCGGCGCTGGCATTTTTTTGGGTCTCAGGCTCGTTCTTCAGGAGTTGTGCCAAGCACAGCAAGCAGCGAGCTCCTGAAGAAGGAGGTGGTGCTCCTCGGCTGTTTTCATACCGGCCAGCTTGCTTTTCAGTTGGCTCTCTTCAGGCGGTACAAGATCAGGCGGAGAGCTCCAAGTGGGAGTGGGTTCCGTGCGCGCGCGGCCCCTTCGCTCCAGAACGCGGGCAGTCAACGTCATTCCCCAGCAACAGTGAGATTTGGAGCTTGGTGGCTGCAACATCCATGTTCAGGATCTGCTGAAAACCAGAGCCTCGCGAAGTGTTATGTGTAATGCTGGTCATCTGGACCACTGGAACCTGCAGTACATCCAAAAGCTCATAACATTTGATGTGGCAGTTACTCTGACGGGTTCCGCAATCTTTGTTTTACAGGGCAGTCCCTACACGACGCACTGAACCACGTGGCTGCAAATCGTGATTTCCTGCGACACTTGCGAGAAGACTAAGACGCCAATGCGCGATCCTGTGGTTCCTGCTCCCATCACGTGACACAGTGTGGGAAGCAAAGGACCAGCTGCTGCAGGCCTTGCCCATCCTGCAGTAGGTCCGGAAGAGCCCAGCGACTGCCCAGGTCGCGCAACCACCCAGGGCCAACGCACTTTGGCTTCGCAATGTGGGCGGCATTTGTTCTGATGCGCTTGGTGAACTTCGGCATCGGTTGTTGGATGGATCCAGTGCTGCGTGTTGATTGCTCGGTGGTCCATTCAAACTTTGAAGAGTCTCATGGAAGGAGACTGACCGTGTGTCCACTAGTTGCTAGAATGCTTACGGGGCAGTGGGGGCATGGATCCCTCAATCACTCCCCATGGAAACCTCCACCGATCTGCCCAAGTTACCCCCCACCGCAAAACACTGAACCGCTGAACCACCTCCTCCACTTCCTTTTTCGCTAAGAAAGAAGAAGACTAGCTGAGGCTCCTTCGAGTTGTGGATATGGAATGGAATTTCCTATAAACGCCTTCACCATGCTAGTTACTTCATGGGGATCATCATGTAATTAGGTCAACATTTTGTAATTGATCTATATAGTATATTGGGGTTATATAGGGGTATACTATTGGGGTTATTTGGGGATATAGGTTTTTAAGGTTTAGGGTTGCGAGGGAATCTTCGAGGGAGGGAACCCATGCTGATTCTCAGGCGGAGACTGTTATCAGAACGACAGAAGTGCCTACGCCGTTTTTTTCGATGCCGCTTGGCCAACAGAAGGGTGTACTGAATAAAGCAACCCTAAACCCCTAAACCTTAAATAGTAGTTTCCATGTTCTTTTCTATTTCCCCTATTTATATAGATCTCATCACGGGCGGCTTTCTGCTGTAAGGTTACGTACTACATCAGGCATGCAGGCGTTATCCCAATATAATCCCAATATTACCCTAATACTGGTCTACATTAAGCCTTAAAGCCCTAAACCCTAGACCCTAAACCCTAAACCCTAGACTATGGTTCCGACGAAGCATTTTGGGGTATTAGCTCTTGGTCTGATGAAGTGTCAGGCGGAGAGCTTTCCGCAAGGAAGGCTTTCATAGCCGTTACATACCCAGAGGGTCCAAGTACCTAATAATTGGGTACTTGGGTTTTGGGTAACAGGGATTATAGTACAGGTTTTAGGTAAGTATATGATTATTAGGTACTTGGATCCTTAGGGTTACATATGAGTTTTAGTCTAAACTCTTTAAAAGGGGGGTTATATAGGGGGTTATATAGGGGAGTACTGTTAGGGGTTATTATGGGGGATACTAGGAGTTTAGACTAGTGCTCATATGGTTACTAGTCCCCCCAAATCAGCCTTATATCTGCTGTATTTAGGTTATCAAACTGGCAACTCCCACCGCAAAATTGTTGCATTCCGCTCTACAGATGCCTCCGGGTCTCTAAAGACGTGCAGCCCTAAACTTGAACGATTGTACCAGCTATTTTGCAGAAACCCCCCCATGAAATGCAGAGAAGCCTTGGCAAGTGAGAGGTTTTCACAATCGGAAACCATCATGATGCAGGATCTGTTAGTTTTGGGAGTAGGCACGGGCCTGAAGTTTTGTGTTTGGGTTGCAGTTTGATCCTGGAATCTGTAACAGCGCATTAAACGCACATAATAAACTCCCACAAGGCCCGACCCCCTATACATCCTTTCCGCATGTGAACACGGCATCATGCTAGTATCATACACCCACTGACACTCAGCATTCCCTCTCAGAACCTTGAGCCCCAAAACTGGTTTAGGGTTTAATGAGGGCTAGACCTTAATTATATTTCCTCGTAGCCTTGGAAACCACTGTTCCAACGTCAGGTTTGTGATCTTCTTTGCCACGACACTGGTGCCTTTGAAGCACCAAGGGACGAAACTTCCCTAAGCCACAAATATGGGAGCTTGAAGCCAGAAAACAACTTGTTTACTGCCACTTTAAGGGCGATTGCGGAGGAAATGCAGGTACCACGGTAGGGGATGAAACAGGGAGTTTTCCTGTTCAGAGGAGATCCCACGTTCTGGGACTTTGATGTATTGCTAACGGTCAAGGATCATTATGTCTCATAAAGCCCTGAGCCCTGAAAACCTTGCCCTAAACGCCAACCCTAAATGAGCTACAGTCTAAACTCCTTAGAAGGGTTTATTTAGGGGTTTATATAGGGGACCACTATAGGGGTTCTTAAGGGAGATATTATGAGTTTAGACTATAGCTCACATAGACCCTGATTCTCAAACCCCAAGACCCGTAACCTCATCGCAGGTTCGAGGAGGTAACACGCTGTAGAAGGTTACAATCAAATTGGAGACTACATAACCCTAGGCAATCTCCAGTAAGACTCAATAATTTGTCTTCTGATCCCCACACTGTAGAAGCATGAATCTGGAGAAGTAGACAGTACTTACCTTCATCAGATTACAGTGGAACATACAATCTCAATCAATTGGGGCCCGACATAACAACCTCACAAATCTACACATTGGGCAGAAGCCTAACGCCATTTTCCATTTCGGTTCTCTACTATAGAAATAATTACGGCGCCTAAACTCTACATCCCAAACCTTCAAAACAGCTCAAAAAGCAACTCAAACCTCTAAATTCTAAAGCCCTAAAGCCTTCAACCTACACCCCTAAACCCACAAGCCCCAAACTGTGAAACCCTAACATAATCAGCCCACCCCAAACCCTAAACCATCCTAAGCCCCAAACCCTTAAAACAATTTTTGGAGAAGCTCTGAATTCTAGCTCAGGCTGCCTTCCTGGGCCTGTTGGTCGGGTCCCCATCCGTGGATACAACAAGTTTACTTACTGGTGGTTAGCAGGGAGAAAGGGAATATAATCCCTAATATGTAATATATCCATCTATACAGACATATATATGTATGTACATATAGATGTATGTATATATACATATATGTATATGTATTCCGTTGTTCCTTACTAAACCCCAGTAAGTTTAGGGTCCAGGGTTTGAGATGTATGGTTAGGGTTTCTCCGTTGGGATTTTTATGTCTGAGGTCCAGTGTCTTGAGGTTGCGGTTAGCGGCCTGGAACGTTGTGCTGGTGTGTGATTGGGCTTTGGGGTTCAGTGTTTGCAGGTTAGGGGTATGGGAGCTTTTGAATTCTGAGCCTTGGGGCTGTGCTTCAGGATTTCACAGTTTGGGTGTAGGAGGCAGGAGGCTGGCCGACAGAACCGTATTTTTTTTTTTGTTCCGCAAGCGTTTTTTGAGCCTTGTGATCCAACAGCTGGAGGCAATTAGGATTTAGGATTTTGACGGGTTCATGTGTAGGGTTTAGGGGACACACAGACGTTTAGCTTGAAACTGGGCCCTCAGCAGAAAATTGTCCTCTTGAGTGCGGGGTGCCATGTTTATTTGCGGAGGGTATATACCTCCAACCTCTACATCCCCATAACAAGTCGCCATATTGCGGCTTCAATTGTTGGGGCCCATAGCTTTCCTGCAAACTGCCATGTTCCACTGATTTCGTCAACGTCTCCATGTCAGATTTCCAGCGCATATACGGTTCAGTAGTAGCTACAGTCTATCCAGCGGCATATTTCATAAAACGTTGGGTAGCTGGGGAGACGGGTCGACGTTTCAAGTTGGGGTTATGCCTGAACCCCTACTATAGCCTTTGTTAAACCCTAAGGCCCAAACCCCAAACCCTCCACCCTAAGCCCTCAACCCTAAACCCCAAACCTTACACCCTAAACCTTAAACTTAGACCTTTCACCCTAAACCCGAAATGGCGCCAACACCCAGGCCAAAGCTGCCAAACCGATACCAGCACACTGCACCTCTTATAGGTTTCTTAGGGTTACTGTAATATGTTGGGGTTATTTAGGGATACTTGGAAAGAAACATGGAAACTACTACATAGTAGGGTTTACGGCTTAGGATTGTATGGTGCCTGAGCTTCCTATGTGGGCCGGGTTGTCGAAACTGTGGTTCCGTTTTGGGCCCCCTAAATAGTAGAGGCTGTATTATTCTGGGAACCCAAAAACGGACCAGAATTCCGGAAAATCTCCATGTCTCCCTGGAGTCAATAGATGTCGGCACACTTTCCTTGATCTTTGTAGATCTTTGTGCGTGGCGTTGCCCCCTTGTCATGCTCAGTGGGGTCCTGAACAGCCTTGGAATGCTGTTGCGCCAAGGTTCCCATTTTGAAGATGGAATGTGGCCCCACCCCCAAATGACAGCATTCCCAGCTGTGTCTTACTCAGATTACGCTCTTCTTTGTCTTCCATTGCTACTTGATTGTCAACGCGCCTCGTCTGCAACAGACCATAAACTCAAAGGAGGGATATGGTAGAGCGGGTTGTGTGTTGGCGAGAAAACTTCAGAATAAGCCTGCAGGAAGGGGTCTCCTTTCTGCAAGTTCGGATATAAGTGGATTCTAATGTTTCTACTGGAGACCAGTCTGGTTTGACGTCCTGTACCTTCTAGCTATGGGATTTAGAAGTACGTGTATGTAAGTAGCTAAAGGCCCCAGCGTGTAGATAAAGCTAAGAAGTCCCAGTCACAGGCTTTTTTGAAGGCTCTGCACCCGGACAAGTGGGAGTCTCTCGATTTGTTCCTATATAGCCCCCCGAACAGGGACCCTCCATCATTTTTTTTCTACAAGGTGACTTTTCCAAGATGTGGTCTCATGTTGGGTTACCAGTAAAATGCGGCACATGTGGGCAAGGGTACCCCAATAGACAGCGTAATTGTGATAACCTACCATGTGCTTAGGGACCCCACGGGTGCCCCTGTCTTGCGAAAGCACTACTTTGCTTTGGCAGGACCCAGAAGCTGTAAGACAATGCAGGACATCCATATGAGATACAGTCTAAACTCCTTGGCTCATATAAGGGCAACGGGACTAACTGAGGTCTCTATATATATACACATGTATATATATATATATTTATATGGGCCAGCTTAATAGTAGCCACGTGCTAGATACCCAGCTGGAGGTTTCGAAGTTACATGCCCCTTGACAGCCCTATGTAATCGCTGTCAAGCACCTTTTGAGGGGGTTCTGCTCAGTGTCCAGCGCCTCATACACTTACTGGTTATTAATACAATCTAGTAGAACCGAGCAATGGATCCCTAGAGTTGCCTTCATATAAATGCCCATATAGATCACCATAAGATAGCAGTTTCCATGTTCATCTCCAGTTCTTCATTCCCTACGTACAATCAGCAAGTAAAGGGGGCCAACCTAAACTCTAAACCCTAAGATCCCTTTTTTTCTATATGTGCATAGATATATGCATACATACACAGATATATATATATGTTATCCAATATAATCCAGCAACCCCTATTTGCCCCATGCGGGGCCTGCTTGGAATCCGGCGCCGACATAGTTGACCTCACCGCAAGATTCTGAGATGTGGAGTTTGATTCTAGGGACCCATAATGGGACATAGGTAGCGTTCGGGGTTTAGGGCACCAGGTGTATGGGGACCCCAGAAAAAGGGGCCATACTGGGGGGGAGTGGCTTGGCTTAGCAAACTTCAACCCTATAAACCCTAAATAGTAGTTTCCATGTTCTTTTCCATTATCCTTACATAACCCCTCTATAGTCTATACCCCTTATTATAGTCCCCTACAAACCCTAAACCCTATAAACCCCAGTCTCTGAGATTCCAAACCTTGAGGCCATGAGCACGATCGAATTTTGTGCGGGCCTTGGGCACTCTGTCCTCTGAGGGTTTCAGGGTTTACGGTTCAGACCTTACTTACCCGCAGTTTTGTGGCTTATACCTACTGATTTTGGTTCGTACTGCTTCACTGCAGGTGATTGGGGACGGGCATGCCCAAAACGATCTGTTCAGGTGCAAAGGCTCAGAGGCGGGGTGGTTATGAGGGCAGGCCTAGATTCGAGGAGCGACGCTTCTTTCTGGAGGCCTCATATGAATCCACTTCAGTCACCTTAGGAATCCACTTCAATGACCTTCCATACACGCTTCAGGGTTCAGGGTTTAGGGTTTTGGAACCCACTCTAGCCGCTTTCCCCAGGCATCCAAGGCAGGGATTCCCCCCGTGATTTGCCAAAGCCATGTGATGTCTCGTAGCATGATGAGAGGTGGAGGTTTGAAGAGGCTCCAACCCCTAACTTAAAGCCGATGCCATGCCCTAAGGGTCCAAGGACCCAAATAATGGGGTTTTAGGGCCCAAATATCACATTAATGGTATTTGGACCCTAAAACCCTATTATTTGGGTCCTTGGACCCTTAGGGATGGATTGTTCTTGTCAGAAGTTCATGGCCTCAAGCTCCTTGGTCCGGGCCATACTTGTTGCTGGTTTCCAGGCAGGGGCAAAACGCAAAGATGCCTCAAGGCGAAAGGCAGAACGTTGACACACAAAGTGTTAATGAATAGCTTCGAGTGAAGGTTTTTTGGGTCCAGAAGGACGTTTTGGCTTGTGACCTAAACTGGGACATTGTCGAACATCTGTTGTCGCAAGTCCCAATCAAGGACTCGAAGCTTCGTTCGTGAGAGTATCCCAATAAGGAACCAGTACTATAGAAGCCTAAATGACAACCAACATGATGGTCCCATATTCCCTGCCCAACTATAGTATAGGGTACCTCAAATAGACCTCAAGATGACCTTAGTACCTCTTTTGGCCCCTATACCTTGCATTCACCCCTCAAAGCCGAAGCCCTAAACCCTAAACTCTAAACCCCTAAACCCTAAACCCCTGAACCCTAAACCCTAAACCGCTACAAAAGCCATGGTGAGGCGAGAAGCACTTGCCGAAGGCGGACGACATCCCGGACGAGAACAACCTGTTCCCAACCCTGCTGAGTTGCTTAGGATTTTGGGTTTAGGGTTCAGGGTTTAGGGTTTAGGTGCTAGCCTCACCCAAGATTGGCATGTGGAAGGTTGTGAAAATAGTGGTCCCTTGTAAGTACCCTTTCTACATATTAGAGGCCGTATCATACTAGTGACGCGAAAAGGAACCGATGTTACCAACACCATGTAGCCTTCTTCAAACACGACAGAACCCTAAACCCTGAACCTTGACCGTCTTCAGAGGGCTGTCTTCGGATTCCATGCTAGAGTCGAGGAAGGGTACCTTGTCGAAGAGGAGGCGGTATTGCCGCCAAAACGCCCTCATTTCAGTGTAGTGAGTGGTTCAGACTTGGCCAGATTATTCAAACTCTACCCTGGAAAGAACCCTGGAAGCTATTGCGTGATTCATCCGTATGTGAATACTCACCTGCATGTAAGCCTGTGCGAAGCATGAAATTCCTTGTATCCCTTACGGGATGGCCATGCTTACCCTAAGGGTCCAAGTACCTAATAATCATATATTTACCCAAAACCTGCACTATAATTACTATTACCCAAAAGCCAAGTACCCAATTATTAGGTACTTGGACCCTCTGGGTTAGGGCTCTGGGATTTGGGGTTTTAGACCGTTGTGCCGTAGGGGGTGAGGGTTTAGGGCTGCGGGTTTTGGTGCTTCCGCGTTTCGAGAAGTACATGTGTGATTCAAATGAGCTATAGTCGAAACTCCTAGTATCTCCCTTTATAGCCCCTATAGTAGTCCCCTATATAATCCCCTATATAACCCCCTTTGAGGAGTTTAGACTATAGTACAAATCAATTAGCCACACCGGAACGCAATGTCCTTGTATACATATCAACGTAGATCGACACCTATATGGCAGTTTCCCTACGCAGGGAGACCCCGCAATATAGACCCCAAAATATTCTAGTCCTTAATATGGGGACCCTCAAATAATTCAAGGTGCCCCTCATTTTGGGAAACTCCCATATGGATACATGGTACATGCAGATTTAAGCACACCTCCCGAGAAGGTACGATCACGGCCTCTCCGCCAACATTCGCTCAGCGTTGGGAGATCAGGCCGATTCCGGTTGGAGTCTTGATTAGCCCAAATAGTCAGGCTCCTGTTAAAGGGATCTATAGGCGTATATAGGGATATATAGTGGTATATAGGGGTACATAGGGTATAGGGTTTAGGGTCCGAGTACCCAATAATTGGGTTCTTGGTTTTGGGTAGTAGGAAGTATGGCACAGGTGTTGGGCAAGCATACAATGATTGAGTACTTGGGCCCTTACTAACTTACGGTACTTCTAGGGGTCTGGGTGAAAGGAAAGAGAATGGAGGCTGGCGCATTTCTTTGTGTTTGGGTTTTGGGGTTTGCTTTTTGGGTTTCCGGTTTGCGCCGAATGAAGGTGTAAGTTCAGAGACTGAGGCTTCCCAGCTGGGGGTCCTGTTGTAGATGTATACATACTTTAGGGTTTAGGATTTAGGCTTTATATAGGGTTTAGGGCGACATACATGTGAAGACAGGCGCAGCTACTTGTGAGGATGGATATGGGGGCGGCCATCTCAAATCCCTACTTGGGGGTCAGCGGGGCTTGGTAAGTATACTGATGACCCCTAGAAGTTATGTAGTGGCCCAAGTTAGCCCAATTCTTAACCTGCTGACTAGGTCCTCAGTCACCCTCTCAAATCACTTTTTCCATAGGGCCTAAGGAACTCGGCGGGCTGCGGAACAGGGATTCAGGGTTTAGGGTTTAAGACCCTGAGTGCTAAGCCCCAAGCCCTAACCCTAAACCCTAACCCTAAACCCTAAGCCCCCAAGCCCTGAATCCCTCAACCCCTAAGCCCTACACCCTAAACCCTACATCCCTAAACTCCAAACCCTAAGCCCAAACCTTAAGCCTAAGCCCCTAGACCCCTAAACCCTAAATTCCTCAGCGTTAAGCCCTAAACTCCTAAAACCTTACACCTTGGATACTGCCCCCGCTCAGCAACAGTTGGATGATGATTATAATATGGTTATATATAGCCCTTAACAGGACCCCTAATATAGACTGTTACTGGGTGGGGGCAGTACCCAACTTACACCCTAAATCCCTGGGTGGTCCAGGCCCTGCTCTGGCTTTTGCCAGTCAATGGTCCCTCGGGAGATGGTCGGAAGCCAAGCTAAGGGGCTATCTTCGCTGGTGGTAGGGTTTAGGATCTAGGGTTTAGGGCTTCGGGTTCAGGGTTGAAGGTTTAGCGCTTCGGGTTCAGGGTTGAGGGTTTAGGTTTTGCGTCAGGGTTTAGGTTGGGTAGGCGGAAAAGCTGAAAAGGAAGCAGAAATCAAAATACAATGTTGTCTAGACCCGAAGCCTCCAAGCGTAACCCCTCAAACCCTAAACAATTGTGGCTTAAGGTTGGCAGTGAATGAGGGACTGGGTTCTGGGGACTACTACACTCTATTTCCTTCGGATTTCTAGAAATTGTGCTATAGTATACTATTAAGACATATTCAGGCATGTTGTTTTTCTTATTGGTCCACTCGGTATGACGCTCTAAGGGAATTATATAGGAACTATGGGGCAGAAGTTTAAGGCTTATTGGCTGTTCGTTCCAGCAATGGGGAAGAGCATCATCCATAAACCCAAGCGCCCAAAGCCTAATTCTTGTCCCCAACTAAATTACTATAAGCCCTGCTTCACAAACGTAGAGCCCCAAAGCCTCAGCTGAGTTACCCCACATGCAGAGAAGCGTGAAACACATGCCCGGACATCTGGACCTTGATAAGTTGTAGAGTCCATTACAAGCACATTCCGCATGTTTCCCCACTTTAGGATTAGGGTGCAGGGCTCGACACGCCCCATGTTCCGGGTTGCTGCCAAGGAAAGAGCATGAAGTGGCCATTGTGAAGAAACCTTAGTATACATCCATCTTATCTACCAAACATCCAAATTGCCGGAACTCAGTGTAGACTCCTCATCAACAATTGACCAAGATTACAGAGATCAGATCCCCCCGATTGCGTAAATATTTTCGGTACTGCAGCCATCAAAGTAGAGTCAGATTGTATTCTTCTCTTCGAGTGTAAAATTCCAAGGAGAAAACAATCTGGCTCTGATAAATGCTAAAGCCTGAAGCGAGAGGCATCAACTTTGCCAACGTCCCCATCAGCCACCAACAGAAGCAACCGCTCAAGAGCTACGATGAGCTCGACGCAGCGCCCTTGGTAAACGTGAAGAACTTAGGGGCTTTGAGTTTAGGCCAAGGTGCATAGAGTGTACGGTTCAAAGCGTAGGTGAGAGGGTCAGAGTTTGTTGTTAATAGTTTGGAAAGCACGGTCCGGTGTCCGAAGTTCAGGATTTAAGTTCAGGTTCAAAGTCCAGGATTTAGCGTTTTGAGCTTATTGCTCAAAGTCTAAGGTTTGGAGTTTTGATTTGCAGTTTGGCGTCAGGGATTAGAGCTACGGTTTATGGTCAGGGGCCTAAGTTAAGGGTCTTGGCTTATGCTTCGAAGGACCAGAACCTGGCTGGAGTGATAGCCTTAGAGAGACCTTTTACAACCCCTGTGATGGGTAGGCCCCAAACCTGGAATGCCTTCAAGTGGAGTCCAGGGGGTCAGAGGGCAGGGCTCCAATGTACAGAATTTTATGTCTACATCTGGTTTCTAGAATTTTACCCTAAACCCTAAACCCTAAAACCTAACCATACTTTATCACTGCTTCTACCTCAGGCCTCAGGCCCAGACCCCAAAAGCCGAAAACTGCGGGGGATGGGTGGGGTGGTTGTGTATGATATCTCTGTATATATATATATATATCCCAATATAAACACATTATGGTTATGGCTACATAAAATTAACACCCCTATGAAGATTATGAACCTCAGACTTTGTTTCTTCGTACGCGTACCAGCTCGATTGTGGGTTGATGCTCTTCAGGCCGGCTAGCTCTTTACTTAATCATGGGTCTACACCCTAAACCCTAAACCCCAAAACAGTAGCTTCCATTTTCTTTTCCATTATCCCTATATAATCCCTATATTCCTTTTGTTAATCATGGGTCTACATTACCCCTGTTGGTGAGGCATTGCGGAATGCCACCAGCAAGAATCTACATATCGGGCATCATAACCATAAAGGAAGGATTCAATATATAGAGATCCAGCAAGATATGCAAACAAACCTGTCAGGGACTCTTCAAAAGCTGTAGAGCACAGTATTTGATGCTTGCTGGCTTTTCCTCAGGAGGATTTCTTGTCGGTCGGCAGATATAAACCATCTTAGACATGCATGGGATTGGGAACGCGGAAGGGAGAATGTGCACGGAGAGTTGTCTAGAGTTTCTACAATGGGCTCATTCAGGCACCCTTATTCCTATAAGCCTATAGCAGTTAGCATTAAACCCTCAAACCTTTCGGGAGCTTGGTTGTGCGTCTCCGGAGCCCACTGGGGTGTAAAGATTTTCCTTTACACCGTGAACCCCAGAGCACAGAAGCCCATAAATCCCAAATCCGAAACCCTAAGCCCCAAAAGCCTATACCATAAGACCCTGATACCCCCATAGCCTCTAAGTCCCTCCCCCACTACCTGTAACCTGTAGCCCCGATTGCCTGCAGTGGACTGTACCTAATGGTTAGAGGGTACTTGCTACCAAGCTTTAGGTATGCGGGGTTGCAGGTACACCCTACAGCCAGACCTTTCACCCAGTTCCCTCAGGCTACAAAAAAGATGCAGCGCCACGGCCGTGATCGGAAGAGGCGGCGGGGTCTCAGTCTGTGTGGGCCCCTAGGGAGTTCCATCTTAGGTTGGAGAGTAGCTCTTGATGAGCAGTTGCTTCCCACGCTCAAATCACGGAGACGAGGTTAGTCTCGAACCTGTGCCCTGCACTTGTCACTGGTCTTTTCCCATGCTCCTCATATGGATTAGGATTCCATTATGAGGTCTGCAAAATGCATATGAGATTTGTTAGGGCTATTAGTGAGTGTGTGTATATACGGGGTATATTTAAGGTTTAGGGTATAAGTTTTTTGGGGGGAGCTCCAAATCCCTGGAGAGGTGGCAAAAATCACTTAGCATCTCTGATTGCTTCCTGAAAGTCGTTTCCATCCAGCGCAAGAGCAAGTCCAGTGTTGCCAAAAGTTGTTTGCTTGCACGACCGAAGAAGCAGTGGGGGTGCAGGCTTTATTTGTGATATGCCGATGCAGGCTCAAAGCAATTG
>CAJNIZ010047763.1:12686-30115 GCA_905231905.1 Symbiodinium pilosum | reverse complement strand
AGGGTTTAGGATGTTTAGGATGTTTTAGGGTTCAGGGTTTTTAGGGTTGTCATTGCTAGGCTTTAGGGGGTTTCAGGGTTTAGTTTGTGTTGGGTTGAGGCTTATTGGGGTTCAGTGTTTTTAGTGTATATAGGGTCTAGGCTCTTCAGTGTTTTTTTTGAATCTTGGATTTTAGGGCAGTTGTTGATGAGGATTCAGTATTCGATATGATACGGGCTCATGGTTAAAACGTGCGGCGAGTTTGGGGGTGGCGCCCCCCCCCCCTCCCATTTGCAAGCCATAAAGGAACGTGGCAGTTGTTTTGCTAAGATTTCACTATCCCAATCACTGCGCCTGCGCAGACCAACGACCTGACCCCCCGCCTCAGATCAGGATTCTGGAAGACCAATAATTTCCCGATGTCCTGAAAGTGCCACGCCTGCTAGTATAGTGTTTCGTGACTTGCGCATATGCTTAAGAATTGGCCGCCGCAGAAACCTATGGGTTCGCCCGTTTAGGGTTTAGGGTATATGGTAAACACCCAACCCCTGAGTTCTTGGCTCCCAGACTCCTCCTCTCAATGCGAGGGCTCCTGCAGTGAAAAGCAAGCCTGGACCACCACCTTCTGATGCATCGACAGTCGCAGGCGATGCCAGAGCGATTTTTGTTATGTACGTATGGGGTTTCAAGATTCTCAATTTTATCGAAAAACGCAACGGTGAATATGCCCCTTCAATATGTACAAGGCCGTTGCAAAATTCGATATTAGTAGGGACGTCAAGGGAGGCGTGGAGTCTTTAATTGTTGTTCAGGTTTACAAGGATAAAGAAGGTTGAGGGCTGGGTTGAATGCAGCATTCCCCAAGAAGCTTGTTGATCGCATAAGGCATATGGCATGAGCCCAGAATGTTGCGCCTGATATGTTGGGGATTCCACTTGTGTAGGCATCGTGCTCTAAGGTGGCGCAGGCCCATCGTGATCGTTAGTTATGAGACGCACAATGACAGGTGATAAGGACTTGGGCATTGTCAGCAACAAAGCACTACAGTTCCTAATGACAATCAGAACTCCTCAGCCCACCGAAACGCTAGTAATCGTCGTCCGAGTTTTGGCGGTACTAGCAGCCAGCAATAGTATAGTATAGCCTTAATGTTCATGATGTTTGCAGGTCCGTCACCACGCAGTACCAGCTCCGCAGCATCCTTTGACGACTCCCAGGAATCTGCGCTGCTGGTGTCACGCGCTTGGTTTCTGGCTTCAGAAGTTTATTTCAGGGTGTCAGCCTCTGGGTTGCGAGGCCTGGCGACCTGAGTTTTAGAGTTTGGGGTCCAGGAGTCCGGGATTTGGATTAATGGCTTTGGATTGATGGACTCAGGCTTTGTATGCGACAAAGGCAGTGAAAAGTGCATACTATGTATATCATCTTCCAAAGTACAGGTTCCTGACCCAAAGTCCAGAAAAGGACCATGGTTTGTCAGCTCTCAGGGCGTGTGCTCATGATGGCAAGGACGTAGGCGGTCCAAATGTACATTGTCATTTGTCAAGACCTTCTTGCGTCACTTGTCCCGACTGTTGGCACTTGGCATGATGAAAGCTGCTTAGTGGAATGGCTTACAATGTTCATCTAAGTGACAGGCGCCTAACCATGTCACCCCACTCCCTCTCAATCCTAAGTCCTTGGCCTCTACCTAGACGCAACACGACGCAACCCTAGAGCCCAAGTACCCGCAAATAGTGCCTACATATATCCCTTTTGAGGGTACATCGGAAAGCCTGCTAAAGCCTAAAATCCCAAAGCCCAAACCGAAGCGTGCAGGATCTTCGTGACGGCTCCAGCGGCATCTGCGCACCTTGCTGGCATGCGAGGCAAAGCATGCCTCCTTGGGTAAGGCAGAACCTCCCTGTGGGGCTTGACGTCCCAAGCATTACAGTCTAAATTTTCTAAATAGTTGTTGGTACCTAAGGCCCCATGATTTGGGTCCTTTTAAAGTTAGGGAGGTAAGTCTTTCTGTCCAGCAGGATGTTTTTCTGGGGAAGTACCCGCATGTTGAACCCAAACCCTCAACCCTTGACTTGAAGCCCGTGAACAGAATTGCTACAAGACAAAATATATACATCCCTCTCAGAGTCCATTCGCTTCGTCTCAAATGAGAAGGTCCGCCTCAAGTATCCCCAATAACCCTTCTGACCAGCAAATTCAATTATCGCAAGCCTACTTCTTGGACATGTTGCTCAAAGAAATCACCGAAAGATCCCAATCCCTCTGCAGCCCCATGCATCTCTTGGGTCCGCAAGATTCACCGTCAGAAGAAGTTTCCACAGCCTGTAGTGCAAGCAAGTGGTACGCTAAACCCTGAAACCCTCTAAGTTGTCTCCTGTAGACATTGAACTCGCTATTCTATTAGTACCCCCAAAACGGTCCCAAGTTGCGAAGGAACCCCTTCATCCTCAATCCCAAACCTTAAGTGCTCAACCTTAAACCCCAATCCCTAGCCAACCGCTAGACCTCAACCCTATATCTCATACATGAACTTTCCGCAGAAAGTGAAATTCCCCACCCTCTAATAATAAGTGATCCCTTGATACGAAGTACCGGTATCCCTAGCATTAAATATTTCCCAGACGAGACTCTCTCTCTCTCTCTCTCTATATGTATACATATTGGGTGGATAGTTTAACATTAGGGGTGAGGGGGGCTGCTTAATTTTAGTATGAGGGTCTAGTAGCATTACATATATATATATATATAGACATGTATGTATATAAGAGGTTCAGATATTAGGAGCATTGAGGTTTTATTCTGAGGGGAACTCCTAGAGCTCAAGCCCAAAACCTAAAAGACCTTGGATCCCAAACCCCGAACACTAATCCTAAGAAATGGATGGGGACCGTTTTGGGCTTGTGCTCCAAGGTGTTGGACCCTTTTGCATGGTGTTTGGCTGGGAGGCTCCAGACACAGGCTGGACTTTACACAAACCCAAGGGGTCCGCGCAGGTATATAGGGTTTAGGATTTGTAAGGTTTAGGGTTCAGGGTTAGTATGTACTTAGGGTTCAAAGAGGCTCCCATAGACTTTTTTCGGGGCCAAGCATACATTATACGGCTACGGGAATGTTTGGGAGAAAATTCGGGATTTGACGCGCAAGGCTGCTTGGGAGTCAGGGTTTACATAGAATCCAAGGCTTGCCGTTGAGGTTTCGGGTATCGATCTTGAGGGTTGCGCTTTTGGGGCTTTGGATTTCGGAGTCAGGGTTTAGGATTTGTTCAGCTGGATGCTGGGAATGTAGTCTCTAGGGCGAGGTTACTCAGTATGTAGGTTGTGTTGTAAGGCTTATACACAATCTCCCTGTGGTGGGTCGGGTAGTTGCGCATCCTCATGCCGTTGATTTCCTAAGAATATAATTAGCCTCGATATAGGGTTTAAGGGGTAAATCCATCGTACATCAGCATTGATGAACAAAGCCGATCCGCTTGCATAAACCAACGGCTGGATGATTCTAACGCCTATACCCCTAGGCTTTCGGACTTATTTAGGGTACAGGGGTTTTTACCACAAACTAACTCCTGTACAGTCCTTATCATAAACCCCATGTGATGACGGCTGCATGAAACAGTTGAAGCATTTGGACATGCGGATTTCGATTTTCTCGCAGCCACAACCCTAGATCTGCAGCCCTAAGAGGGCTTAGGGTTTAGGTTTGAGGGGCCCTGGTTTTTGATAAGGTTGAAGGAAGTGATCATGCCGGGCAAATTGCAACAACTTTGCCAGACCTGACCTCAGTATACCTTACAGCCTTAATAGTGGTTCATACAGCGAACCCTTGGTCGTGTTTCTTATATAGCTAAATCTCCCTACTTCGCTTAGTTTGAGGTACTGCAGGTGTTATAAAATGGCGAGTTCTGATGGATTGCCAACTAACGTTCCCCCGCCGAAGGGTCTTTGAAACTGGCCTATACATTCGCGCATGGGTGGTTCTCAAAAATGTGGCCCCCTCTTGGCTATAGATAGATTATTTTACGGCACCTATAATCACTGGAGGTACCAAAATCGGACCCTAATTTTAGGAATTACCTACATGTTGCAGGACGTGCCTGATGCTTCGAACAACGCTGGCAGGGAGATCATCGAGCAACTTTGGCTGAGATGAATGTGTGACTCATGGGCTAATCGTGTCTGAACTAAGAATATTCCTGAAGAAAGGACTCTGCAGGTTATGCAAGAATTCATCTATAGACTTTCATCCAGACTCTATGCGGTTTCAAGGGGATGGAGGCAGGATGCAACGATTTGTTGAGTCCTTCAGTGCGGGAGGAGCCAAGTGTTTAAGGGTTTAGGGGCTAGGAGGGAAGCCTGAAGTCCCACAACTCAAAGGTTTAAAGTGCATCAGCGCAGGTATAAGTCAATTATATAGTCCCCCTTAAGTTGATAGAATATGGGGTATATTGGGATCTTATTATAATATACCCAAAGCCATATTCTATCTACTTAAGGGGGACTAGTTATAGCCCTTAGAGAACATTCTTTGTCCGTGTCATCTCACGCAGAACCCTTTGGCCACGCAAGGTTCTCTCCAGTCTGAAAGGTCCTCGGAAGGGTTGCTTCAGAAGAACTTTGGTGGGTGTAAGTGTCAACTCCCAAAAGTAGTCGTGGTTTTAGCATATTGACCCCAGGGCTCCCAGTTACCTAAATAGTAGGCTACTGGGCTATGTAGCTATATGGTATATAGAACCCAGAACCCATTATTTAGGGTAACTGGAGCCGTAGGGTAAGCTAAACTTTGCCGTTTCCGCGTTGGTTTTACTTTAGGCTCACCCCCGCTGGCGTGTCATGTTAACAGCAAGTGCTAGTCTTCATCTCAAGGCACACCTTCAGCTCTTTAAGGCTAATGGCCAAGGAGCCAAAACCAATCACAACAAGTTGCAGCTCCATGGAGCCGGTCGCCCAAAGCCAGAGCATGTGATTTGAGGTAACTCAAGGATGGTTGTTCCGCGGAAGGAAGAGACTTGTAGGCCACATATGAGAGTTTCTCAATCTCCCCCCCTTACATCATCCTTAAGCGGCACCTACAATCCTGATTCCCTTAGGCTACCTCTTTTTGGACATACGGCCAGAAAAACCTCACGTGTGAATCAGTCCTCAAAACCAATGCTTCAACAATGGGCGAGGTTGAAGTTTCGTGCTCCCCTAAGCCCTGAACCCTAAACCCTAAATCCTTAAACCCTAAATCCCTAAACCTTAAACCCTAAATCCTTAAACCCTAAATCCCTGAACCTTAAACCTTAAGTTCCTAAACCCTAAATCCCTAAACCCTAAACCCAAGGTTGAAGTTCGGTGCTCCCAGGCCCAAGTGGGAAGCTGCTGTCGGGATGGGATTCTTGCTCCCCACCGTCCGAATGGGCTTGTTAAGTTAGATTTGGGAAGCCACAGACCTCAAAATCTAAAGTCTCAACCCCATACAACACCTATATAACCCCATATAAAACTGTAGTACCCCCAAATAAACCTAGAATAACCCCTATACAAACCTAGATAACCCTATATTAACCTATATAGGCCCTATAAACCTAGATAACCTTTATTTCAGCTTAGAATAACCCCTTAAATAAATCTAGAAGAACCCCTAAATAAACCTAGAATAGCCCCTGTATAAATCTAGAATGACCCCTATATAAATCCAGAACAGTCCTATATAAACCTGGAACAACCCTTACCCTAAACCCTAAACCTGTACATAAAACCCCATAGCATTCTTCTTCTCATTCTCCGTCTCGCTGCAGTGCTAGGATGCCTCGAGTCCTGTCCGGCCAAAGAATAGGGTTTAGGGTTTAGGGGCTTTGGGTTTAAATGTTTACGGTTTGGAGTTTAGGGTTGGGGTTTAGGGTGTAGGGTTTCGGCTTTAGGGTTTAGGGTTCAAGGGAACAAAGACAGCACTCACCATCACCCTTTGAAGGGGGTATAGGGGTTATATTATGTCGGGTGTATATAGGGGGTATATAGGGTTCAGGGCTTCCCAATATTAGCCTAATTTTTTTGGGGACTCCTTATAAGAATGATTGGAGTCCCCCTATATAGGGAATCTACCACATCCTCAAACCATACTTACTGGTTGCTAGTAGCAGGGAAAATGGGAACAGATTATATAGGGGCTACATAGGGATCATACTCCCATATTCCCTAGTAAGAACCAATAAGTGCATCGGCTTCTTTTGATTGGTCCGTTCAAGGCTTTTTTTGCCTAACATCATCAACCTCATCTCACACATTTAGGTAGCTCAGGAGTAAACATCGTTGCTCAAGTGGCCCATAATGTTGCCAAGGCTTTTGGGTCGAGGTTTATCCCAATGCTGTACTGTGATCATGGATGTGAAAACGTCCTCAAGCAGCGTGCTGAATCGATCACCTAGACCCCAATACCATATCCCTTTTAGGGTGCCTACTTTTGTGTATAGAAGACACGAGACCTAAAGTTAGGTCCCAATAAAAGGAGTAGGGTACAGAGGTCTAGGTACAGCTCCTGGGTTTGATTCGAAGCAAAGCAAGGGAGCAGTGTGGCTCAAAACTCGACCAACTTGCACGAAGGACGCAAAAGACCCGTCACCGAAACCGAGTACCAAACAACCGAGTGTTAGGGTCGGGAGGTGTGAAGTAAATCATCGTTGTTTGACACTTCGTGGATCTTGTAGATACCTGTAGACATTCTGGAGGCTGAGCTTGCTGGGCGTTGTGCGAATATTTCAAAAAGCTTCATGATGCTTGAGATGGCAAGAAATGGATGAGATTTCTGATTTCTGTACAAGCCATCTCAGTTTGGATACATGCTGATTTCTTGTGCTGCGATAGGCAGTAAAACCGGCTTGCCAGACTGAAGAAGTGTACCTCCCTCCCCGCCCCTAACATTAGATATTCCTTCCATACGCGAATTTCTTCAGTGGGAGACCCATTTAATAATAGAGGTGGGGGTGGTGCTTATTCTTGGTATGAAGGCGTTGGTGGTTCTCTGGCAGACCATAGGTTGAGTGGATTTTTCCATTGGCCTTTTCCAGGTAATCACTCCAAAGCTCGGCCTGCAGATTCTACATACCTCTTTCCATGACTTTCTCTTGGCAGGTCCGAGATTTACAGCATAGACTTCTGCCCAGTGAATGAGGACATCAAAGCTTTGGTGGAGGCTACGTATGCTCTGGAAGGGCTCGAGATCAAGGGGTGCGAAGTTTAGGGATTGGGGCCTTAGAGCTCGCCGTTGGGTTCAGCAATACTTCAAAAGGGGCAATGCGCAATCCAAGCGAACCTCATGCATGTGATTAGGCTAAGGTGATGATGGTCGTGATGATGCTGATGATGAAGATCATGCTGGCACTGGTGATGATAAATATAATCGTGATGCTGATGGTGATCTTGATGATGATGATGATGATTAGGAGGAGGATCCGGAAGATACATGTCCTAAAGGGTGCATGTAGGATTACAGTATGTAATTACTTGGTGTCCAAATTCAAGGGTTTCACCTACTTTGGGACCCAAGTCCTGCACAGAATATGCGGCCCCTTTTTTTTGAGCTCCCCAAGCTTGTGCAGGGACTATTTACCTTGCTGATGGCAGCGCAGGCTTTTCACTGTAGACTAACGGCTGATCAGCCACCGCCACAGCATTTCAACACCGCCGGGTCGTAAAGCCTGTCTCCTGACGTCCCTGGTTTGGCGGGTGCGGGGGCGTGGCCAAAATGGAGTCGCCTCATATTCCCCATATGAGCTATAGCCAAACTCCTAGTATGCCCCTTAATAACCCCTATAGTAGTCCCCTATATGATCCGTCATATAGCCCCCTTGAAAGAGTTTAGATTATAGCTCATATAATAAACCCTAAAAAAGCCTCCGTAGAATCTCTAAACCCAAAATGGCAAGCAGGTGGCCATCCGCGATGCATCGAAACGTGAGGACCAGACTACATGCGCGGATTGCGAGGGTTTCCCTACAAGAATGCAGTTTAAGTTTTAGGGTTTAGGGTATGCAAAAGATGTCAAAATTATGGCTCCTGCTTTAGGAATAAAATGAGCCCAAGCATTAGCTTTCTAGGTAGTATGATTACTTGCCTTCTGGAGGTTGGTTGTAAGGGGTTTGCGCGGGAAATCCCGGATAGCTAGCAGTACATGGGGGTTTCCCAAAATTAGCGGTACCTTTAAAAGGGCTAGAAGAGCTGAGAAAGCAACGTTTGAGCGTTTAATCTCAATAAAGTTATGTAAGCACCACGATATCCAGAGCTGCGAAGCAACAAAACGTCTTTCACTCCCTCTGTTGTAGTGAGGATGTTGAGCAGAAGCTCCTTCAGCTGAAGCAATGCGCCGAAGCCACTTAGCTGCTTGAAGAAGAACACGTTTCAGTGTTTAGGTTTTTGGGGTTCATCATCCCAAAGGGTCCATGTAGGTCTATGGGATATACTTGGGCCTTAAAGTAGGTATATGGGAAGCCCCTTGTGCCCTAAGTATGTACCGTATACCTACATGGACCCTTTGGGCATGTAGGCTCTAGGGATGGTTGAGGCACATTTGTACGAGAATTCATCAAGCAATTGGGTTTGACCAGATGTGAGTTTTACCTCCTCAGGGAATAGTTGGTAGTTTCCCAAAATAGGGGGACCCCAATATAGAACCCAAAATACTATAGTCCTTATTATAGGGACCCCCCAAAAAGGTACCCCCCAATTTTAGGAAACCCCCAATTTGGTGAGCTTGAATGAAGAGGGTCCTTTCGGGCGACCTACCCGGCCGTCCCCCATTCAGTGGCTAAGGGCTTTATATTGGGGTCGTATAGGGATAATGGAAAATGACATGGAAACTACTGTATATTGGGGTTATATAGTGGATTATATAGGTATATTGGGATCCTCATTCAACCATCTCAGAAAATCATAATCCCCCCCCCCCTCGAGAAGGCACCACACGTAAACCATGAGCAACATTTGAAGCAGCCCGATTCCCCTGCAAAACCAGTAAGTAACGCCTCTGGGACGGCACTTGGGCAATGGATGGAAGAAGGAGAAGAAGCAAATGTCAAGGGGATTTGTCATTCGGGGGGGGGGGAGGTTAGGGTTTAGGTTTTAGGGTTTGGGCCATTTTAAAATTACGGGGAGTGGATTTCCACTCAGGATTGCCAAGCTGCTGAAGTTCCTGGGCCTAACTCCCCTCTTTGATATCATTATAAGTTGTAACTTTGTGTTCCTGACCATTGGGCTTGCGTACAACTAAAAGTTACAGTCAACAACGACCCAGATCCCAAAGTGCTGGGCCATCAACAGCGGGGGTCCTGATGCGGGGGGGGTATCATAGCGATATGTTCGGAGCCAGCTCCCCTTAAGCACCAGTAACGCTATGATTCCGTGTGCCCTGCCTACATACATATGGCAATTTGCAATTTGCAACCCCAGAGGTCCCATGACAAAAGCTAGCATGCTTGAGTCAGACTCAGCAAAGGACCCCTAAGTTTTTGGAATCCCCCCCCAATAGCCCTTGGAACTCTAGAGGTGAGCCCTCTCCTCTGCCGTAGCGAAGGATCTGCCAGCGTCTGGATGGGTGCAGCCTCAGGATTCACGTGTGCTGCTGAGGTTGGGCAGAAGAGGGCTGGAATGTTGGCAGTTACCTAGGCCCCTAGGCTGTGCTGTTGGACCCTCATCTTGTAAGTTTCTGTAGAGCATCACGAGAAACTTCAGCGGGTCCATGCAGGAATTCGCAGGGTTGGGCCTGCAATTGTTGCGATGCGTATTTTCAAAGACAGAATCCTTTTTTGCCGAGACATGCGGTAGGGTATTCTGGACTTAGGCTAAGATTGAGGATTTACGCTGCATTCACGGTGGACTTGAAGTCGTGATTGCGTGGGCTGGGATGCTGACCAGGCTCGTGCTGCCTTAGGCATTGACAGACGTGTAATGCATGTTTCTCACTAGGAAAATGGATCAGAAGTCTTATGCATGGACAGGTGGACGGATGGAGGGATGCATGGAGGGAAGCAAGGCATGAGTCAATGCGGCTAGTTCAGTATGTGCCAGCGGCGCCAGGCCTTGAAAATGAGACTGCAACAGTGAATGGTGCCATTCATCTTGCCCCTCCCCTAATCAGATGCTCTGAGACGACCCATAAGTGCAACAGTTCAACACCAATTTCATGAGCCTCGGGAGGTTTCTGCTGGCTCGGCAGTGCGACGTGAAGCGAGAATCTTGCCACAAGCAGCGGAGGGGTTCAGCTAATATGGGGGCCTAGGTAATTACTCGTACCAATATCAAGGGCCATAAGGCTTAGGGTACCAAGAACGGAGAATCAAATTTGGGAAACCCATGGAAACTGTGTGTATGGCCTTTTTTTATAGGCATTATGCAAGGTAGAAGCCTTGATGATCATATTATGTTGCTAGATTGCTTGTATAGGTATGATAAACGGCAGTATAGGATAGCACAAGCAGACCCAACATGATATTAGTTGTTTCAGGCCCTACGTCATGTTGAGGCACCCTGAAGTCATTGAGGGGTAGGGACTGATTGTTCATGCTATAACCAACTTGCAGGTAAGGGTTTGGATAATGATCCCACTCGCAGGTGGTTTCTAGGGCAATCACGACCCGTAGTTGTGCCCCTTTACCACAACAGAACTAACCAGTTATAAGGGCGATTCGCAATTCTGGGTGTTTGGGAGATTCAGGTCGGCGTCGATTAAAATTTGGCCTCTTTCCGTTCTCCAGTGTAGCGTTTGTTCGGTTTGTTCCAGAAGCCCTCAACTCCTCCAATGCCACAAAAACCCCGAAATCAAAAGAAAACAGACAGGGACCATGTGAGTACAGGCCAACTGCCGTTCTCATGTGTCCTGATGATGATGGCGATGATGGTGATCATGATGATGATGATGATGATGACCGAAATGAAGTGCCCTTCGTATTATTCATGCGTGGCTTCTTCCTGATTCTCATGACGCGTAGCTTTAGGTGATTGGGCTGCCGCATGTAGAATATGTTGTGCAACGCCGCCAGCATGTCTCTGACTCCAGAATCGCACATTGAGTTTTTATATTATATATATGTGCATGTATGTATACATATATGTACGAGGGACCTTTGTGTATAATGTGTCGTTTCTGTTTGGGGCTCAGCGCCATCCAAGATATGTACTCTCTCCCCATGTAAGCAAGCTTTTATCCGTCGTTTTTCGCTCAGGCAGAAGCGTGCCATCATCCGATAGCCAGGTCCACAACTCCACGCACGAATCCCAAGCTAAGCTGTAGAAGGGCTGCGGGTTTAGGTAACCATTGGGGTAATATGGGGGTTATATTAGGGTTCTATAGGGATAATGGAAAAGAAAATGGAAACTACTATATAATGGGAGCCCAAGCCAGTGAACTTCTTCCGCAAGGCGTTCACGATGCTTCAGTCGGTACTCACGTGGCGACAGCAGAACGGTGCCATACGACGCAAACACTCGGGTGATGTGCTAGGGTATTGGTGGAAGTACTTCTTTTCATGCGTACCAATATCGTAACAAAATGCTTGATGCACATTTGTTCGCCAGGGTCCCCCACAGAAAGCCACAAACCTCAAATCCTGAGTGTCTGGGGCTAAAAGTCGGCAACTGGTTGCTGCATTCGGGGCTGCGCAGTAAATGTTCTTAAAGAGGACCCGAAATCCCATGTCGACTAACAGCTAGTTGAATTTCAGAAGGACTCTAAACCTTCAACCCTAACCTAAGCCCACCCCCCGAAAACCACGAATTGGTTGAGGCAGTGGCCTATGATAATCATCTCCCCTAATCAGAAGCTCCCCGTGATACTAAACAATCCCCCTACAATACAACGGTACCATATTAGGGAGCTATTTCCCCTATTGCTAAACATGCCCCCGAGGATGTAATGGTACTACATTGGGCGATTATTCTTAGGGGGAGGGGATGAACCTGACAGACATTCAGATACTTAAAGCACCTTAGTGCTGATGGGGTGGTTGAGATTTGTTTGGTGTTGCAAGGTCCTCAATCAGCATGGTTACAATTACCTCATGGTGAAGGAGTTCTACTGTACATATTCTGCGGCTGTCGACGCGGTTCCGCTTCTTTGTGAGCTAAAGATCCCCGTGTGTATTGGTTATGGGTTCTCCCAATCAGCCACTCCCCAGTTTCTCCCCAGGGTTCCTCTCCAATACGCCTTAATGTCTCAAGTAAGGCAGAACCTAAAGGGGGTGGATTAGGGGCAGAATCTCAAAAGCCGTTGCGCAGGTTTGTTCATAATGACGGCTAGCTCCATCGAATCGTGTTTTTAGCGCGAGACACATGAAACTGCCTGTTGTGGAAGAAGCTTGGCTGACAACTCCAAACTCTTTTGGAGTTGGACGCGCACGACCGTGCAGGTTTCATTGGGATCGGGTTACATTTCCAAGTCACATGTCCAATCCCAGCTTAAAAAAACCATTGAACGACTCTAGCTTGTGATCTTGCGCCGTGGCCAGTTCGAGGCAAGGTTTTAAGGGAAACCGCAATCTAAAGGTCCCAAAGGGAGATGGCTGCAAATTAACTTGTGGCTGCGGAGGTGCTACGGACGCGCTGCCTTTGTGGGATAAGGCGACTGGAGCTACTAGGGTTGATAGCGAAAGTCCAGCCCAGCATGAATCAAAGTCCCTGAAACCCACGAAATTATGGAGCCCTAGTATAGCAGGTTCATGCATGTTTTTGGCACCAACAGTAGGTCCTTTTTGTAAGATTGGTTGCCAGATCTTGTGAGGATTAGGCAGGAGTGGTGCTGGTGTGCTGGTGCTGGTGCTGGTGCTGGTGCTGGTGCTGGTGCTGGTGCTGGTGCTGGTGCTGGTGCTGGTGCTGGTGGCGGCGGCGGTGGCGGCGGCGGCGGTGGTGGTGGGTCTATGTTTCGGGGTCCTGCTACAGGACCCGAGCCCTCAAATTCAGGGTCGAGCTCCCGAGATCCTCAATTCTGGAAGAACGACGGTCCGACAACACCCCATTGGGGCAAGACCTCCTTCAGCCTTACCTTTGGTTAGCTAGGAATGAAGGAAACGACCCTTATACTGCGCCGTTCCAAAAGTTCGACCCACTCTCTCAAATCCGGTATTTTGTCCAACTGGGCACACCAAGAACAACCCCTCTTCCCCGTAGACTCCTAACACTGAGCCTTGGGGCCTCCGCTGGAACTAAATAGTATTATATTTTTAAAACAACGTATTAATTACTCCGCTAGCAGGGCCAGTGAAAACGGCATCTAGGGCCCCTCCGCTACTCCGCAACATGATTGTACTCCAGTAATCATGTTAAAAGGCCCCGTAGCTCAAAACTTTCGGAACGCCGATGCCAACCGAAGGTATTTTTTGAGAGGATTGAGTGTATGAATAGGCCCTAGCTAGACAAGGTTTAGCCGTAACATGGCCTTGACACTGAAGCAGCGAGCAAAGCGTGCCCTGGTGACCTTGCTGCTGTCCCTGGCAGCCGCCTATGGGGTGTGTAGACGTAACTACTCCCCAGGACAAAAGTTTCGAGATGCAGGGTAGCTGTCGTAAGTATCGTTTAGCGGAGAGATTTCCAGGGCAGGAGGTCCGTTTTATGTGGCCAGCGTGGCGGAGTAATTCCGATCCGGGAATAAACTAATACTATTATAAAGTTCCCGGCGGAGAGCCTCTGCTAGGAGTCTACGGGGGAAAGGGGTTGCCCTTGCCGCATACAGTGCATTGTGAGCGAAGCCACCGAAAGCAGTTTGTTTGGGGGCAGCTTGCCAGCCATGCCTGTAAGTGATTTCACGCGCAACCCAAACCTTGCGGTCGTGCCTGCTTGCTGGATGCGTCTGTGCCCAAGCTAGTGCGCTGCCGCTATGCCCGTAGTTCAGGAAGTAAGGCACCCGCAGTCGCTCGACTTTGCGAATGAGCGCAAGGTCGTGCTGCTGCGCGACGTACAGGGTTGCTCATGGGACAGCATCCGCAGCCAAGTGCGCAATTTACGTGGTCAGCCTCCTAGTGTGTCCCTCTTGAAGCGTGTTCACAAGGGCTTCAAGCAGACGCTGGGTCGTCGCCTTTCAAAGCTACCAAAGCCGTCCAGACGTTTCTTGTGCAGCGACTACTGGCTTTGAGAATGCATTGCGTGTGCACGTCCCTGACCTTGCAGCGCGAGTTGTTGTCCAAGAAGGGCGTGCAGCTGGACGCTTCAGCCATCCGGAAGCTGTTGCAGAAGCATGGGTATCACTGGCTACCAAAAGCGCAGAAGCGGAAGTACAGCAAGTTACGGAAAGCAGAGCGCCTTCGTTTTGCACGAGCAGTGGTACAGTTGAGTCGTGCCCGCCTGCGGGAGAAGCTTTCGTTCTCCATGGACGGGGTCATCCTGGCTCTACCACCGCGTGACCCAACGGACAGAGCGAATTATTGCGCGCGCGGTGACGGGCACATGTGGCGCAAGCGTGGTGAGGCCGGTGCAGAACGCTTAGCCGGACAGGACCCGTACCCGACGCAGCTTCCGTACAACCGCACTGTGCCGCTTTGGGGCGGTCTATCTGAAGGTGGCTTCCAGATGGTGGCCTTCCACGCGCCCCGGAAGTTCACTGCTCGGGCCTGGTGCCGTGTGGTTCGGACTGGTAAGCTTGCGACGGCCATCAAAGCGCTATGTAGTCCCTTGTGGTACCCATTACTGGTGGGGGATTGACCCAAAGTATACGACAATGGGAACGTGGGGCTCCCCTAAACCCTAAACCACATGTCCCTGCGCATTTCCCTGATAGCAACTGTTCCTGTTCATATTTATTGGTGCTACTCTGGGGGGGTATTTAGGGTTTAGTCCTTAGGGTTTGGGGTTTGGATGTTATTTATTGTTTATGGTGGAGGGCATCGGTATGACACTTGATGCTACCTAGATACCACCTCAGCACTATGCTTGTCAATAGCCTAGAGCTAGTTCATCATCCACTGCTCCAAAGAAGATTTCATCTGGAGCTTAAACCCTAAAGACTAAATTTTAAAACCCTAAACCCTAAACCGAAGACTTTATCTAAAGCTTGGAAGCCGTTTACATGCTCCAGAGTTCTAGATTGGCCTCGTGGGGTCCCGATGCAGCCCTTTGATTAGTTTTGATGGCTACCTCCACGACATCCTTCTGGAGGTTTAGGGTGCAGGGTTTTAGGGCTTGGGGGGTTTTAGGGTTTTTGATGTTTAGGTTTTTTTGGGTTTAGGGTTCAGGGTAACAAGCCCATCAGCGCCCTAAACCCTAAACCCTGTCATCTCGACCCCATCATCCCAAAGCCCCAGTGCTCAACTCCAAATCACAGGGGAAATACGTTATGTAGGGAATAATGGAGAAGAAAATGGAAACTACTATGTTATTTCGGGATATATAGGGAATAATGGAAAAGAACATGGGAATTACTAGAGTATGGTGGGGGAATATGGCTTTGGGTATATGATACTAAGGTCCCCATATACCCCATACTCTATTTAATCAAAGGGGGGCTATAACCTTACATCCTCAATCCTGAACCTTATCTACCCGGAACCCTGCGCCCTAAACCCTGAACTCTAAACCCTGAACCCTACAGCCTAAACCCTACAACCTAAACTCCTAGTATCCCCGTTCATATCCCCTCCATTAATCCCCTACAGCGATCCCCTAAACCGTACACCCTAAACCCTGAACCCTAAACCCTAGACCCTAAACCCTAAGCCCTAAACCCTAAACCCTAGACCCTAGACCCCTAGACCCTAAACCCTAAAACGCTGAACCCAGGTCCTCGCGGGTGCAGCCCGACACTGTTGGTGGTGAGCGCAGGATGAGCCGCAGTCCCGGACTTTGGGTTTAGGGGTTAGGGATATAGGGGTTTAGGGGTTTAGGGTTTAGGGGTTTAGGGGTTTAGGGGTTTAGGGGTTAGTGTTTAGGGTCCAGGGGTTTAGGGTTTAGGGTTTAGGGTTCAGGGGTTTAGAGTTTAGGGTTCAGGGGTTTAGGGTTTAGGGTTTAGGGGATATAGGGGTTAGAAAGAGGTTGCATAGGGCTTATACATAGGGGTATGTAGCTTACATAACCATATAGGGGTTAGGGTTCGGGGTTTAGGATTATAGGGGGTTAGGGCTTAGGGATATGTAAGGACTTATGGGGTTATTATTGGGTAATGGAAAAGAAAATAGAAACTACTATTTAGGGTTCAGGGTTTAGGGCTTCGGGTTTAGGGCTAAGGATTTAAGGTTTAGGATTTATGGTTTAGGGTTTCGGGTTTAGGGTTTAGAAGTTAGAATTTAGGGTCTAGGGGTTCGGGGTTGAGGGCCTGAGTTCACGGGGAGATTGTGGGTTCCCAAAATGGGGCCACCTCATTAGCGGGCATTATATAGATATCCATATCTGTATACATCTGGGGAAGGCTACAGGGTTTGGGTTTCCACAAGGTCGGGTCCTTTTCTTGGAGACCTTGTTGCCCTAAACCCTAAACCCTAAACCCTAAACCCTAGTTTACGAAGAGTCTGCTAGTGGGACCCCTAAGCTGCTATCAGACGGCGTATGCTTTGTAACTGTTGAGGGTGCTAGGCTTGGGAATGTAGGGTTTAGGGTTTCAGTTTGATCGAGATTCATTTGAGCTATAGTCTAAATTCCTTAAAGGATCTTAAAGGGGATTACATAGGGGACGATCAAGGGGAATACTAGGAGTTTAGACAAGGGCTCATATGTTGGTTCAGGGTAGGAAGGCCCCAGGGGTCGAGGATCTTGAGTTGAATGCACTAGACCTTGGCAAAGTCTATGTCTACTTACTTGGAGGCCTACAGGGGCTTCGTAACTATACCTATAACCTCTAGATGCCATAGAGCAACCCCAGCTAAGCCCACACTTGACAACATACTCCCTGAGCCTCCAAGTACGTCCCCTAGTTTCCATTTCATCTTCCATTGTTCCTGTCCGTGTGATTCTCCATAGACCCTACGCCCTAAATCCCTCACGGTACACCTTAAATAGTTTCCATTGTCTTTTCGATTACTCTATGTAACCCTAAGCCCTGGCTAGTAGTTTCCATTTTCTTTTCCATTATCCCTGTATGACCCTATAAACCCCAATACAAGCCCAAACCGTAGCCCTATACCAGAAAACCCTAAATCCTAAACCCTACGCCCTAAACTCTAAGCCCTAAATCCTAAACCTGAAGCCCTAAGCCCTAAACCTGAAGCCCTAAGCCCTAAGCCCTAAACCCTAAACCCTAAACCTCTAAAGCCCTATGTCCTAACCCTCAGCCCTATGCCCTAAACCCCTAAACCCCTATGTCCTAACCCTAAACCCTTAAACCCTAAACCCCTATGTCCTAAGCCCCAGATCCAGGTGAGAGCTCCAATTTATCCATCCGAGAGCTCGAGGCGACGTTCGTGGCACTCAGGGCTCCGATTATCTAAGGACTTTAGGAGGGAGGTTGAGGGTTTAGGGTTTAGGGTTTAGGGCCCTTGTATCTTGTGGGGGTTAATATGGGGACTA
>CAJNIZ010047763.1:0-12670 GCA_905231905.1 Symbiodinium pilosum | reverse complement strand
TTATATAACGACTATATAAGGGTTATATATGGTAATGGGATTAAGGGTCCCTATTAGGGGTCCCTCCTAAAGTCCCTAGAGATTAAGAATGAACTTACCTTTGGATAGCTACTTGGAGGGTCAGGGGGACTGAGCAAGTGAGTAAAAAAGGGGGACAACTACGGTTATGGGTTATAGGGGATATTAACCTACTTACTAAGTCCTCCTGACCCTCCAAGTAAGAATGAAGGAATGGATACTTGTAGCAGTCCCTATAGAGCCTATTAGAATCAATGGCCCAGGTCCCCTAATTTAGGGTTCAGGGTTCGTAGGGTTCATACAGTTCAGGGTTCAGGGTTTCTCCAGATTGTGTAGGGTTCAAGTCGGGAGTTTTGACCGACTATTGACGGAGTTTCCGTTTCAACTTTTGCCCTGTACAATTTGTATTTATCTGGGCTGGAGGCTTCAGGGTGTGGGGTTCAGGGTTTAAGGTTTAGGGTTCATGGGTTCATAGGGCTTCGCAGGGTTCGATACCCGAAATGTCCAAGTGTACAAAATAATTGGGTTTGAAGGTTCACCCACCATACTCTGAATGGGTTCATGGTACCTACAACTTGGGTACTTCGACCCTTAGGGTTCTTCGGTTGCGAATACGACGTGAGGACAAAAGGCCATTCTGATTCGAGGTATGTGTAATTAGTATCATCATTGTGGCGACCGTTCTCTGGTGTTCAGTTACCTGGTGGTTTTTCGGGGTACTTTAGTCCCCAACATGCAGTAACATCATGTCCTCCTTTCGGGTATGGTGGTTCATGCGAACCAGATGATTTCTCTTGGTTTAACCAGCCAGAAGATGCTGCTCAGTTTGGGTGTGGGCGGAAGCGGCGGATTGGGGTTTCCGAAGATTACGGATGAACTAGCTGTTAAGGAACTTAAGCTAAGTTACCATAATGGGTATATATATATATCATAAATAGTAGAGTTTCCGAATATAGTAGCTTAAATTAAGTTCCTTAACAGCACCCTAAACCTAAACTCGGATGAGCTAGCAAGGGTTCCCTGCACTTACCTCTGGTTAGGAGGAACGCATGGTTCCTCGGTAGTCCTTACTCTGAGGGTCAGGGGGACTTAGTGACAATGAAAAAGAAAATGGAAACTACTATACTATTGAGGATTTAGGGCTTAGGGGGACTTAGTAGGGGGGTGCATTATGGGGATAGGTAAGGTTACTAAATGGGTTATAGGGGCTATTAACCTACTTACTAAGTCCACCTGACCCTTCAAGTATAGAATCCCCAATGACACGATAGTTTCCCCCAAACTAACATGGAAACTCATATAGACCCCCTTTGAGAAGGACTGTAGTCTTTATAGGGCCCTTTTTGGGCTTCCATGTTAGTCTCCGGGAGTGTAGTTTCCATGTTCTGTTCCGTTCCCTAGCAGCGGTAATTCTTCAGGATGAGCTTAGTAGCCTTCGTATGAATCCATCCTCCACTTCATTTTCCAGTCGATTTTCTCGTGATTCTCCATGATTGGGGTTATACCCCTTATGTATAGCACCTAGACCAGATGTACCGCACAGAGCAAGGAGTCTTTGCATACTTGGAGGGTCAGGGGGACTTAATAAGTGGGTTAATAAGGGGGATAAGTAGGGTCACTATTTGGGTCATAGGGGTCAATAACCTGCTTTCTAAGTCCCTCTGGCCCTCCAAGTAATGTACCAATGTCACAGAGGAACTCTGGCATGGGCTACTTGAAATAGACCTGAAACACAATAGCATTTGTGTTGTCAAGGGCCGACTTAAGACTTCAAGGTTAGATCCTTGCCCTATGCCCTAAACCCGAAACCCCAAACCCCAAACCCCATACCTTACTTGGTTTAGGGGTTCAGGGTTTAGAGCCTAGGGTTTAGGAAACTGGATTAACTTTCAAGATCTGATCTTTGCAGCGTGTGCTCGGCATACAGCTTGTGATCTGGTACCACTCGGGGGGGTCCCAATGGTAAGGATTGTGCTGTTTTGGAGTTTATATTGGAGTCCCTTTATTTTGGGAAACTACCACATAGAGCCCAGTATATATAGATATTGGGGGTGTAGGGTCTACGGGTTAGGGAGACTCCCGAAAAGGGACCCGCAAGCTCTTGGAACCGCCCAAATACCCTAAACCCCAAACTCTTAAACCTTAAACCCGTAAACCCTAAACCTTTTTTGAATCCTTTAGGAGGCATATATGGTAATTTCCTTAAATAAGGGGACCCCAATATAGACCCTAAAATACGATAGTCCTTATTATGGGGACCTCCAAAAAGGTACCTCTAATTTTGGGAAACCCCCATATACGGAGGCAAAAAACGCAAGTCAACTTCAAAGCGGAATTGAGCTTGAAGCCATGGAGCCCGCAGGCTTGATGCCCTAAACACGCTTAGGGTTTAGGGTTTAGGGGTTTAGGGTGCAATTCGGGTTTTTCAGCCTCAATTCAGCCCTAAACCCTAAATTCTAAGCAGGGTTTAGGGTTTTATTAGAGCTTTTGAACCTTAAACATTAGTCCCTAAACCCTAAACTCTAAACCCTCAACCTTTGATTTCATCCCACGGACTGCTCACGGAAGTCTGTGGAAAGCTGGCGGCCATGTTTTCCTAAACCCATTGATGAAACGTCACACAAAATGCTAATTTTGGATGATGCAGACCTAAACCTTAGACCTTAAACCCTAGACCCATTATAGTAGTTTCCATTTTCTTTTCCATTATCCCAATATAACCCCTATATAACCCCAATATATACCCCCCAAAGCCGCATTGGGCGTGCAAAATGTCACCGTCACACCGGATCTTGCAGAGAACTGTGGGAGTTCAGCGGATTGAGGAGGTGGAAAGCATGCCTTGCAGTTTTGTGAACTCAGTATTCGTATTATTGTCGATAATAAGTAGTTTTGATGATCAATAGTTGTTGGTATGGTCAGTAATTATTGGTGCTACTGATTGTTGTACAAGATTTTGTTGTGGGGGGGGGGCTCCTGTCTTTGGGGGCATGTTCATCAGAATCGATGAGTGATCCCCACGTCCGTCCTTGCATTCTATACCTTCCGGTGTAGGGTTTCGGAGGTTCGCTTCCAATTGCCAAGCACTCAGACTAAACCCTAAGCACAAAAAATCCTAAACCAACGCCGTCCTTCAAAATGCTGCAGGGCCTTTGAGCCGCGCAGAACCATCTCGCCAGGCAGCTACAAGGTACTGTGAACACCCCGGAGCATCTTCGACTCTAAGCCCTAAACCCTAAGCCCGAAGCCCTACACCCTGAATCCTAAACCCTAAATAGGTGGTTGTCAAAATTATGGTTCCCTTTTTTGGATCCTTATTATAATACGGCACCTAATATTTAGGGTATCCAAAAAGGGGCCATAATTTTGACAACCACCCAAATCCTCAATCCTGAACCCTAAACCCCCTAAATCCAAAACCCTAAACCCTGAATCCTGAATCCCAAACAGTGAAGCCTAACCGGGTACCCTGGCAAACCGCGTTTTTTCAGGTGCCTTCGTGGAGGCGGCCTAGCAAGTGAGGGTGTGTAAGAAGTGGATTTTCGAAAGCTTGGGGGAGGTACTAAGTTCTTTATATCTTTGGAATACTGGGACTACTGTATACTAAGGTCATGCAGGATTTTTAGTATCAACCGTATGAATGGAGAGGGTTTAGGATTTAAGGGTTTGGAGGAGCTCAGGATTTGGGGATTTAGGGGTCTCGGAGTGTAGCGTAGGGGTTTAGGATTCAGGTAGGGAGGCATGAATGGAGGGTTAGATTCTATGCCAAGATTGCACATTTCTATACGAGCTGTAATCTAAACTCATTAACAGGGTTTATATATTGTAGGGCTCATTAAGGAGGATACCAGGAATCTAGATGATGGCTCATATGAATCTGGCTGAGGACTACGGGACAAGGGAGATAGCCACTGTCTAAGGGTTCTTGCCGTCTTGTACTAATTATGGTCAAAACCGGGTCAGGGATATGTATATAGAGTTTGGGTAAAGGAATACGGAAAAATCAAGTGGAAAAAACAATGGAAGCTGAACATGGAAGCTACTAGTTATTGACATCTTCTTGGATATGTAAGTTCAACTGTATTCCATACTTGGAGGTCCGTGGTACTTATAACCTACATAATAGTAAGTGGGGTTATCAACTAAGTATAAGTTCCATAACTACAGTTACCTTAGATATAATCGGGTTATAACTACAGTTACTAAGTGGGAGTACAGTGGACCTCCAAGTAGAAATTTCCGACAGAATCTCAGGCCCAAACCCTCCACAAAACTTCAAGGTCCAAACCCTCAACAGTCTTTCAGGGGCGCTTTAGGGTGTAGGGTTAGGGCTTAGGGTTTTGGCCCAACCACTAAACTGCAAGAACTGCAAAGCCGCTTCCTTCAGCATGGCATTCAGCAAATGAGAGCCACACGCCCCGCAGAGCCAATTCCTGAACACTCAGGGTTTAGGGTTTCGAGTTTGGGGTTTAACACATAGAAAGTTAAGCCACCCTGAAAAGGGGGTGGTTTCAGAAACGGCTAGGGGTTCCTTATCATAAGTAGTGTGCTATTGGGACGTATTTTAGGAGGACCTGCCTTTCTCTCGATATGCTGCAGCCCCTAGAACACCTTTAAAGAAATCCCGCGTTGTCAACCCCTAAACCCTAAACCCTATAGAACCCTTTTAAAGGGACCCGCAGACTCCAAGAGCCTAAGCCCCTGGGCGCTCGATGCAAACATGCGTGGACTTTTCCGGCGGGCTCGGTTTCGGCGAAGCTGCCGAGGACCCGCTGACATGGGCTCGATCCAGGTTTGTAGAGCATATGAGCCATAGTCTGAACTCCTTAAAGGGGGTATATCTAGAGGATTAATATAGGCTTTAGGGTCTCAACTCCTTAAAGGGGTGTTGTAGGGAATTATCTAAGGGAGTATTATAGATATTAAGGGGGATACAAGGAGGTTAGACTGTAGCTCCCTTAGGGTCTAAGTTTTAGGGTTTAGGGGTTTGGGAATAATAGTCTCAGCAATAGTGACGGTAATTGTCGCAGTCGTAGCAGTGGACGTCGTAGTGCTTGTGGTAGTGGCAGTGGTAGTGGTGCACTGCCTTCACAGGAGGCTATGTGAGACAATCTGCGACATAGGGCATGGTAATTAATCCCCAGTCTTAAGCCCTGAGCCCTAAACCCTAGACCCTAAACCCTAGACCCTAAGATCTCAAAAGCTCCAACATGCCGTGTCTGCTTCCGAAGAACGCCTGGATGCTCTGCCTCTTCTGGATCATTCCGTCGTGCGTTCCGCGCCCTGGCCCAGAGCCTGGAGACAGTTCCCTACATCAGCTACTGTCAGTATTCTAGTCCCCCTTAAGTAGACAGAATATGGTTTTGGGTATATTGTAATAAGATCCCCATATACCCCATATTCTATCTACTTAAGGGGGGCTATAGGCTTACCAAGGGACAATTAATGGTGGACATAGGGGTTGGTCTCTGAGATTTGTTGTAGTCGCGAGGATAGTCCCTAATCATGAACCCATGTTCAGTAATATTCTGAGAAATGCTGTAGCTCACTTGAACTTGGTAGGACAAATGGTCTGAAAGCAATGCCGGTTCCGGCACTATAGTACTGGTAGAAGCAACGGCCAGAATTATGGCACTGGTTAGGTCACTGCGGTCTCAGTTGCAGTGTTGTGACAGCCGTGCGGTCCTTGCCCAGTATTGCCCAGTATTCCTAACTCCGCCATGGCCAACCTGAAAGCCCAACCCCACCGTAAGCCAAGCCCTAATTACACCCGAAACTTTTGGCCACCCAGACCCCTGGAAGGATCTAAAAATTAGATCCCCTATATAGACCCTTTATAACCCCTATATAATCCTTATATGACTTCCCATATGATTCTAAGGGATCTAATTTTTAGATCCTTTTGGGGGTCTGGGCAGTAGCTTCCTAGTTTCCATTTTCTTTTCCATCCCGTAGACCCTGAAGTCTAAACACGAGCGTTAAACCGCGTTGCTGAACCTGCCTCCAGCTGGGGTTCATGTGGGGGTTTCCAAAAATGGGGCCCTACTGAGGCTCACAGTATATTGGGGTCTACTTTAAGGCCCAGCATTTATGGAGACCTCCATGTCTTTTCAACTGATTTTGAATGCTTGCTGGTGTGCTTTGGCCTCCGGCAGCCCTTCGACAAGCGAAAAAGTGACGTCTGAGAGGTTACCTTGGAACCCAAGGGTCTTAGGGTTTAGGGTTTTAGGGTTTTAGGGTTTTAGGATTTAGGGTTTAGGGTTTAGGATTTAGGATTTAGGGTTTAGGGTTTAGGGTGAAGGGCTACGGGTTGGAGCCTGTCATGTTAACAGCAACAGCAGACAACAGATAGCAACAACCAGGAGAATAACAATAGCAACAGTAGTGCGGATAATAGATGTGAGTACTACCACTGTCAATAAGGACAATACCATTAATGATGATCATCATCGCCGTTGTCAAGCACTGTGGATTTGGCCTACATCTGGTGCTGGGGCTGTAAAACACTAAACCTGTTGTTCAAACCCTAAGGCCTAAACCCCAAACCCTAAACCCCAAACCCTAAACCCTAAACCCTATAAGCCCTAAACCCTAGTTGCTCAAACCCCAAGGTCTGGAAGCTCCCGTCTTGGTCCTGAGTAGAATAACCAGTTCATATATCCTATAGTAGTTTCCGATTTCTTTTCCACTATCCCCATAGAACCCCTATATGACCCCTATAAGTATATCAGAATATAATAGGTTCCATTTCCTTTCCATTTTGGACCTGTATTAACCCTGCGGGGGATGAAGGGGTTTTGGGTTTGGGGTTTACTGATTTTTTTGGGGTATCAGGTATGCAGCGTGGTGCAAGATTTCCTCCATCTACAGCAAGAAAGAAGAGACCTGTGTTCATGATGCAATAGTCATAGGAAGAGTAGTACATAACGAGTTCGGTTCAAGTTTGCTACACTAACAGTGCCTTCACACGTGTACCTGTGCGTATACGAAGGCTTGGCACAAGGATCTATACGGATCTATACGCACTGTTCTAGCTATTCCGGAGCGACTGAGCCCAGAAGCCCTTATAGCCTACACGTCGCTGTTAGCGTCGTGGCTGTTGTTAGGCATTTTATGGTTTTCCCATTGGGCTTGCTAGCGATGACCTAAACCCTTAGCCCAAAACACGAAACCGCGTCAATGACCTTTCGTCCGTGCAACCCCGTAGGCTCTGAAGCTTGAAACGCACATGTGCCATCCGATTCACCAAACCTGCAAGACAACGCTGTTCACGTTGGGGGTTAGTAAGGAATGAGGGAATTTTTGTTAGGTGTGTTGGCATTCTTGGACCGCACTACTTCGCCTGCTTTGCCCGGGGCAGTTGCCTGATACACCCTTGCCGCTCCTGTTTACCACATTTCATTTCGTACCAGGCACACAGAAGAGGGTTTAGAGTTGAGACCCAAACGCAAAACCCTAGACCCTGAACCCTAAAACTAAACCTAAACCATAAACCCTGAACCCAAAACCTGAACTTTTCTAGTCAACTGCCCAGCGGCGGTGTGGTGGGCATGGAGCAGTTGTGCAGTCACTCGAGCAGCCTGCAGATGTCAATGCCTGAACTAAGTGCGGGTTCCCAAAAAATCAGGGAGCATTAGAGTTTAGGGTTCAGGTCTAGGGTTTAGAGACATATAGGGGTTTAATTGGCATGATAGTGGGATACGGGTATTGCGGGGGAATGTAGGCATAATGGAAACGAAATTGAAACTGCCATTTAGGGTTCAGGGTTTATGGTTTATTGGGGTATATGGGGTATATGAGCTAAAGTCTAGACTCCTAGTATCCCCCTTACTAACTCCCTATAGTACTCCCTTATAATTATATCCCATTATATAACCCCTGTAAGGATTTAGACTATCCCATATATGGGGTTTCTTGGGGGTCCCGCAGAACTCGGATCCTTTTCTTGGGAGTTGCCGTAAAGAGGGTTATGGTTTGGGCCATTCCTCCCCTAAACCCTAAACCCTAAACCCTAACGCAGTAACTATTTAGGGTTGAGGGCTTCAGGTTAGCGTTTGGGGTTGAGAGTTTGGGACTTGGGATCCCAACCCCTACTTGGAGGTCCATTGTACTTATAGCCTACTTAGTAAGTGTAACTATAACCCAAATAGAAGTCCCATAACTACAGTTACCCTGGATATAATTGGTATAACTACAGTTACTAAGTAGAGTATAAGTACCATGGACCTCCAAGTAACCCTAAATCCTAAACCCTACTCCCTTCACAAGAACATGCTATAGCATCATGATCATTTCTGGCTCGGCTGAGGGAGATAGGGTTTGTCTAGCATGTTTAAGGTAGATAAATTAACCGTGTACTTGAGAGGCTCAAGATTTTCAGATTCCCACCCCTGAAACCCCAACCCCTAGACCCTAGACTCGAACCCCTTAAACCCTAAACCCTGAAGCCGAATCCGTAAACTCCTGCGTATCCGAGCCTCTACCTGCCGTAAAGCTTAAAGGACCCAAGCCCAGACCCTAGACCCTAAGCATCTGAGCCCCAAACACCCTCAGTTCAGGGTTTAGGGGTTTCCAGTTCGGGGGGCAGGGATTTTGGGGGTTCAGGGTCTCAGCATGGGGTCCATTTATTTGTGAAAGTCCCTGGAATGTGGTGGTGTAGGGTTTAGGTTTTTGGGTCCCTGGGAGTTCGAAATAAGGGTTTAGGGTTGAGTGTTGGGGGTTTAGGGTTTAGGGTGCCCGTTCGTAACCTCATTACGGCCTTATTGTAACCCTTTACGAGTTGTAGATTCCCTAACCTCGTAGTAACCCCAACGTTCAAATACCAAAGCCCTGAACCTCAAAACCCTAAAGCCTAAAACCGTGTAGCGGCTTCTCCTGTGCTTGCAGATGTTGCTCTGCCTTAACCTGCACCAGGCTGCAGCTAATGCCTCACGGCGTCATGGGAGGGACTGGGGCTTAGGCTGTAGGGTTTAGGCTAAGGATTTAGGGTTGGGCTTAGGGTCTAGGGCTTTGGTTTTAGGGTTTTGGTGTTACGGTTTCAGGTTTAGGGTTTCTAGGGGCCTCTCGTAGTTACCATTGTAGATTGCAGTAGCGTTCCAATGGAGACCTGTTGTTTCCTGAGCCACAATCGGCCTATACTGTCCGGAACGATCTTACATTAACCTCCAGCAGCAGGCTCTTAAACCCTAAACCCTTGAGGCTAACCCTGACTTCCTCCATGTACTACATGTACTAGCCCCAAGTCCTAGCGGCCAGCGAAAAACCAAGAGTGTAGTCTGTTCTCCCATGTTTCGGGTTTACGGTTTAGGGCTTAGGGTTCCTTCGAAAGCCCAGAAAACGTTGACCAGTAGAAGTTGCTAGAAGTTGCACTAGCGATCAGGACAGTGATAGGAAAAAGGTTGGCAGTAAGTGTGACAGTAGGAGTAATCATAGTATTGGTCATAGTAGCTACAGTAACAGCACTGACAACACGACTAGCAAGACTAGTAACAATAAGAACCCTAAACCCTGAACCCAAAACCCTAAACCTTAAACTTAAGCCTTAACCTTTGCCCTGTAATCTGCATGTAAACCCTCAACCCCAAACCATACCACTGATAATCAGAATAATTTAGCAACAATATAGCTATCATCTTTGTGTAACCCTGTATAGAGTAGCTTCCATTTCATTTTCCGTTTGATCCTCCCCAAAGCCCTAAGCCCTAAACACTCTTCCTAAAATTGATTCCCATATTGGGGGCCTTAGTGGTCTGATGCACCTCCTTCCTCGCTGCAGCTTCGCTGTAGGGCTGCCGATGCTTGCGTGACAAGGCGCAGCATCGACGTCCGTCCCAAGCGCGCTGGGAAAAGGGTTTGGGGTTCATTCCTTCAACTTTTCTCCGTTTGGTTCTCCATTCCATTGTTGAGGTTATTTATATATGGAGTTTTCCTACATCATCCCCATGTGAGGGTTCACATGGCTCAGCAAGTAGAGTTGCAGACAGGCTCGAATTCAAGGGAGCTTATATGTCAATTTTACACCTACTTACTACAGTGCCTGAATCTTCAAGTAGGATGCTCCCTAAGGTGCCCTAAACCCTAAACCCTAGGCCCTAGGAAGCTTGGGGTTGCGCTAGACATTTGTGCAACCAACATAGACCAGGTTTACGGTGTAGGGTTTGGGATTTTAGGGTTAAGGGGACTTCCCAAAAAGAGCCCGCTAACTGTTGAAAACCCTAAACCACGTACATCCCTACAGAATATCCGTTTCATGCCCCTTTATAGCCCTATATAAATCATGAGATAATCCCTACATAGCCATTCAGCCTTTAGCCCTTAAAGGGACTCCTAACTTTCCGAGCCCCCAACCCTATCTCCGCCTACAGTATCCTTATGTATCCGAATATACTTGGAGGGTCAGTGGGACTTACTTGGAGGGTCAGGGGGACTTCATCAGCGGGTTAATAAGGGGGACAAGTAGGGTTACTATGTGGATTATAGGGGTTATTAACCTACTTTCTAAGTGCCCCTGACCCTCCAAGTAGTGGATTAATGCCGGGAAGAACTAGGCTTACTGTATTGGTTGTAGGGGCTATTAACCTCCCGGCTACGTCCCCCTGACCCTAAACCCTAAACCCTAAACCGCTATATTAATGAAAACCATCCAGTAGAGGTTCTTTTTCTTCCCAGCACCATGCAGGGCCTAGGTAGCTCGTGCCAAACACTACTGGATCAAAGTTAGTAGGGTTTTAGGGTTTTAGTGTTTAGGGGTTTGGGGTTTGGGGCTTGACGTTTAGGTTTTAAGGTTCAAGGCTTAGGGTTAATGCTTTTAAGGATCAGGGCTTAGGGCTAAGCATTAAAGTTTTCGGGTTTAAGTTTTAGGGTTTGGGGTTTGGCGCTTAGGGTTGTGGCCGAGCTTGTGAACCTTTAAGCTGTGTAGGAGCGCCAATAGCAGTATTGGTGACAACGCAGCAATTGTAACATAGGCAATGATGGTAGTGACCTAGTCCCCTAAACCCTAAGCCCTAAATAGCAGACCCTAAACCCTCCTAACGCCACTGAAGCACGGCGGATTTGGCCAACTTCTTGCTGTTGCAAAGAGCCGAATCTGTGCTTCCCCATGCCACCAACCGTCCAAACCTTAAAGCCCTGCACCCTAAACCCTCAACCCTCAACCTTATATGTGGGGCTTAGGGTTCGGGGGGATGACAAATGAGGGTTTATGAGGGATTGGGTACTTAGGATCTATCCTATGCCTCAAGTCCTAAATCGTAGTTTCCATGTTCCCATATGACCCCTATAGAACTTCAATATACCTCTATGTAGCGCCCGGGAGGATGAACCCCCTCAAGGGCCCTTCCGCCACGTGTTTCCGCAAGGCATTTAGCCTCAGTGAGATGTCACATAAAGTGGAGACCTGGCAGGAAGCGAAGCGAAGCACGTTGAAGATGAGCTTAGGGTGTAGGGAGGTACTGCATTTTTCGTACTTGCCAGTACAGTACGCCACGAAGTCAATGCAGGCGTTTGCTGTGGAACTTTTATTTTGCACATCCTGATATCTTCAATTCCCAAGCCAGAACCCAAAAGCCCGCGATTCCCAGAATCCAGAAGTTGAAAAATGTTGAGCTCTGGAACCTATATCACCAGACATGTCATAGCTTGCATCCTAAAACCCAATCCCTGTTCTCCAATCCCTAAACCCTACACCTTAGACCCCTAAACTCTAAACCCTAAATTTTAAACCCTAAATCCCAAACCTTAAATCCCAAACCCTTAATCCTAAAGCTGATCAACGCTTGAACAGACGCCTTTGACATGCGAGCTTTGACGTTTGTCCTCCCTGTCGCTGCACTTGCACAAGCAGACATTCGGCTTCTAAAGGGGTTTGGGGTTTAGGGCTTTGGGGCCTAGATGATTATCAATATTGTGGTCGTAAGTTTTCCTATATGGGGTTTCCCAAGATTATGGGTGCCTTTTTGGGGGTCCCCAGAATAAGGACTATAGTATTTTTGTTGGGGCCCCCTTATTTAGGGAAACTACCATATAACTGTGGTCTAGAGTACCTTAAAGACACTACAAGGAGATGTTGGTAATGGTTCAGGCCCTGTAGTACACTCAGTGCGGGAACGTTTCCCCCTAGTAGGCTTTTCAGAGCTATATGGCCAGGAAGCTTCTCCGGCCTGGACAGGGAGTATATAAAGGGTTCGAATGGGAACCCCAAGAATATTTCAGGAATATAGTGAAATGTAAGGACCCTGGTAGGTATATTCCTATTATGTTCCTACTATATTCTTGGGGTTCCCCGTTTGGGGTTCTTAGTAAAGTCCCTTTAGTATAAACAATATAGGGATAGCGTCAAGGTGGTGGATGGCCTCTTTTTTTTTTCTTGGGGGCCCTTTCAAAAACTAGGCGTCCCTTTTGATGGGAGTCCTTGTAAGAATAAGAATCAATCATCATAAAGTTGTAGCATATTGGGGTCTCTATGGGGCCCCTATTAATGTCAACCTCCATGTGGGTGCTAGGCACAAGGTTTTGCATGCTATCAAGGGACTTGAGGAGGGACCCCTAGAAGGGACCCCTAATCCCATTACCTTATATACCCCTTAACCAGGTAGTACCCACATTACTCCCAATAAGCTACAAAGGTCCCCATTAAGGGTCCCTCCTATAGCCC
>CAJNIZ010047762.1:3009-14803 GCA_905231905.1 Symbiodinium pilosum | reverse complement strand
GTCCGAACGCTGGCCCCGAACATTTTCCCCACCGGTTTCCTGGGTCCTACTTGCGCGTCCCTAGTTGGACTTCTAGGGTTTTATTGTGTATGTAATAGGCATATGACTGTATCTATATACCTAACTTAAATACCTGTATATCTATAATTACATGTTCCTACAGTGGGAAGCCCCGCCAGCCGAGGCGGGCGCGCGCTAGCGTTTACAATTATGGGAATTATGGGGTGTATGGTTTAGGGTTATTACCCCCGGGACAAAGTGAACCCTACATCCTAACTCATGGGGGGGATGCTAACAATCCCGCGTGACCGTACTCACCCTAAACCTTGGGAATTAGGGTACCACATTCTCGTATATTAAGGTCAGGCAAAACTTTTGGTATTGACAGTAGGAGGAAAGCTCTTGCGAACCTAGATTCCATCCCGCTTCCGCAGCAGCACGTCCTTCAGGCTTCGGTGGATCTTTTCAAAGGGGGGATATTTCTAGGCGGGGTTGCTGTTCAGAAACTTTACATTAAGTTACCATATTAAGGAACCCCTTATTAATTACAGTATACCCATACTTCGGTAACCCTAAATCCAACACACCCATATTCTGGTAACTCAACCTGAACTTAAGCTCCATGACAGCAAGCCCTACACCCTACACCCTAAGCATCTCTAAGCATGCGATGCGATGTGGGTGTCGGGTTCAGAAGTGCTTCACTATGGAGCCGGGGAGTGCTGCGGTTTAGGGTTTACTTGGAGGGTCAGGGGGACTTAGTAAGTAGGGTAATAACCCCGATAACCCATATAGTAACCCTAGTTCTCTCTCTGATTAACCTACTTACTAAGTCCCCCTGGCCCTCCAAGTAGGTTTAGGACTTAAGGTTTAGGTTTTAGGGCTTAGGGTTTGGAGGAGTAGAGTCCCCCTCAAGTAGATAGAACATGGACTCGCGCAGTATCATGAGAAGATCCTCATACGCTCCATGTTCTTTCTACTTAAGGGAGACTATAGACATGGGAATTCTCATGGATAGTGATGGGGATCCACTCCACAATTCCACTTGAGCCTGCAGCACGTATAACACCAGCAGAATTATCAGTTCCCTAGGCTAGGTTACACACAGTTATGCGAAATATAGCCTCACTTCTTAGTAAGCATAGTCTTTCCAGGTTACGGGCACATGGAATACTTATGAATACTTAATCATGAGCCCTTTTACCCGTATAACTTAATTCGCTACTTCGCAATTCGCAGCAAAAAAGTCCTGCACAAAGAGAAGCAGATGGATGTGCGACTTAGGGCTTCCGGGTTCCGTGAACAGCAGGTGCGTGATGAATGCTAGACCCTAAACCCTGTCTATGAAGCGTCGCCCACGTCCATGCATAAATACACCGATATGCCACAGAGCCCCCTGCAAACCACTGTTGGTCCCTATCAAAGGAGCACAAATTGAACAAGTGCTCACACGCGTTCTGATGTGATGGGCTTCTGCCGGGGCTCCATGTTTGTTTGATCCAAAAAACCTTAGGCTTCAATCCTTTATACCCCAATATACTATAGTAGTTTCCATTTTCTTTTCCATTATCCCAATGTTACCTATATATACTATAGTAGTTTCCATTTTCTTTACCATTATCCCAATGTCAACCTATATTGCTGGGAAGCCATAAAGTGTAAATCCTTAGCCCTAAACCCTAAATCCTAACCAGCCCGCCCTGAACCCCAAGCCCCGCACTCCTCTTACCCACTGGCCTAGGGCTCAGGACTCTAGGGCTCAGAGTTTTGTTGATCTAGGATTTAAGGCCTAGGGTTTAGGGGTCCCACGGTTTAGCGTTTAGGATTTGAGGGTGCGGGTTTTTGGATCTGGGGTTTAGGGCCTGGGGTTTGGGGGTTATAGAGTCTAGGATCCAAGGCTTAAGGCTCACGGTTTAAGCCTGATCCCATCCAGTCGGGAACTTCTGAAACCCTAGACCCCCAAACCCTACCCCTATACCCTGTGCCAAAACCGTAAACCCTACCTCCATCTCCTTTATAAGAAATGGTAGTTTCCCAAAATAAGGGGACCCCAATATAGACCCCAAATTACTAAAGTCCTTGCACAAGGGAGCCCCAAAACGGTACCCCTAGTTTGGGGAAACCCCCACATCCCTAAACCCTAAATGCTCAACCCTGAACCCTAAACCCAAAATTACCAAATAGAGACCCTCTTCTTCGAGCAGCTCATGAAACTGAGGCCTCCATGGGCGTGGATTCATACCTGATAGCTTGCAGACTAGGTATAGGGTTCAGAGTTTAGGCATTAGGGTTCAGGTTTAGGGTTTAGGGCTGTTTAGGGTTTAGGGCTGTTTAGGGTTCCGGGTTTAGAGTTTACGGTTGAGGATTGTTTAGGTTTCAGGGTTTAGAGTTCTGGGTTTAGGGTTTAGAGTTGAGGGTTTGGGGTTCAGGGGTTACGGTTCCCGAAGACTCTAAATCACAGGCCCCAGACTACCCCTCACTTCTCAAACTAACCGGCTAATCCCTGAACCTTTCTAGGGAGTTCCTTCAGCGCGACCTAAACCTTAAAACCCTACCGCAACCCAGCTCCGCAACAAGCAAATGCAAGCTCTCTCTCTCTCTCTTGTTTCCATTTTATTTTCAATTATCCCAATATAACCCCAATATAACCCCTATATAACCCCTATATAACCCCTATATCTAGAAACAAATCTTCTTCTTCTATAGGCTCTGCGACACCCGAAGGTGTCGCGGAGGCGAACCTCCGGCCCACGGTCCGATATGTCTGGCAGGATGGTTTCCGCGTTCGTTGGATCGATACCCGGGTTTAGGGTTTAGGGTTTAGGGTTTAGGGCTCCCTCTCTCTCTCTCTCTCAAACTTGGAACCCCATACGGTAGTTGATCACAATGCCTGCTCCCAAACTGGTCATTATGGAAAACCAGCAGAATCCCTGAACAATATCCCCAGGTGACCTTTAGATCAAGCCTTGTGTAACCTCCCCTGTGAAAGGACTGTGGACTGTAGTCCATGCGTCTCTTGCCAGCTTGAGGGAGGGTAAATCCCAACCCAGAAAAGAAAGTGAAAACCCGAATCCCTGGAACCCTTAAGCCCCTAAACCCTGAACCCTAGACTCTAAACTAGACTCTAAACATCTCTTAACCATTCAGCCCTAGACCACAAAAATCTGGATCCTTGGCTTCTCATTCTTCTTAACAGAAGCATAGAAACGGGGGCAGGCTGTCATCGACCACTGACTCGTCGGTTAGTTGCGTGAAGCGCGACACCTGAGAAATGTGTGGCTATTGAATCTTAGGATGTGGAGCTTAAAGTCTTAGGGCCTGGGGTATTGGTTTTAGGCGTTGGGGGTTCGGGTTTTGGGTTTAGAGTTTGGGGTTTCTAGCAACAAGAAGCGTCAGGCACATTATCCTCTTTGATCCTTAAACTACGATGTACAGGATACTCCTCAAGGCTAGGCTATCGTCCCCCTTAAGTAGATTGAATCTTGGGTATATGGGCGGTCTTATTATAATATACCTCAAGCCATATTTTATCTACTTAAGGGGGACTATAATCCCAAACCCCTGAACCTCTCTAAGCGGCCTTCTATCTTACTGCTTGGGGCTGACGGTTTGGGTGTCAGGCTTTAGCTTGTGCTCCTGCAGGATAGGCATCCTGGCAGTTCAAGATGTCCCTAAACCCTAAACGAAGTTTAGGGCAGAGGGTTTCGGGCTTCCGGTCGAAGGTCTAGGGCCAGGGTTTTGGGTTTATGACTTTAGGTTTAGGGCTTAAGGCCGGGGTGAAACCCTAAGGGCGCCCAGATCCCCAAATGTTTTCAGCGAAGCCGCATATGGGGGTTTCCTAGAATTGGGGGTACCATTTTGGGGGTCCCCATAATACGGACTATAGTATTTTGGTGTCTATATTGGGGGTCCCCCTATTTTGGGAAGCTACCATCTTGTACTCTCCGAGCAGAAGGACATGTAGTCCTCGTCTTTTAGTAGTGAAACGCCCCAGCCCTCCTAGCAACAAAGCTCTCCAGTGCAACCAGCGCATGATAGTTGAACGCAAAAACCCTGTGGGTGAGTTAATTTGTGGGGACGGTGCTTGCGCGACCATTATCAAGTTGGCTAAATCCTACACTCTAGAGTTTAGAGCGAGAATAATTTGGGTCCAGCTTGAAACCACTGCCAACGCAGGCAGAACCACCCCAAAATCAATCGCACATGGAACAATGACATCAGATAGCGGCCTTACTGTCCAAAAAATCTCTCCACAGCCGAAGATCCTCACTCTTACCTGAGCACCAAGGAACTACTACCATGGCCTACTCGCAACCCCCAGAACCTCCAAACATAAACCCCAAACCCTGAAGCCTTCCAAAAACGCTGATGCATCGCCGCAACCCTACACTCCAACCCCTACCCATGGGTTTAGGGTTTAGGGTGCCAAAACCCTTGGTAAGTATACTTGTGTAACAACTACTTCCTAGCCATGTAACTAACAAGGCCATTCTGACTCAACCTACTTTCTCAATCCCCCTCACCCGACACATAGACTACAGTCTAAAGTCTTAGTATCCCCCTTAATGGCCCCTTTAATCGTCCCCTAATCTCCCCTATATAGTCCCCATTCGCTTTGAGGAGTTCGAACCCAAATTCCTAAACCCTAAACCCTATATAAACCGCCTCAAGAAGTTTAGATGTTGGCTCAAGCTTCAAAAACCCTACGTAAACACTAAACCCTAAAACCCCTAAGCTTCCTGCCGGGTTGCGTAGTCGGCTGCCTCTCCGCGGGCGCTGGAAGCGCCGCCGGTGCCCGTCGTCCCGCCGCCTTCGCTGGCGGCGTCCGCATTCTTTGGCCTCGGCATCTACAGGGTTTAGGGTCTAGGGTCTAGGGTTCAGGGTTTAGGGTGTAGGGTTTCGGGTTTAGGGTCTCGGCTTTAGGGTTAAAGGTTTAGGGTTTAGGGTGTAGGGTCTAGGGTTTAGGGTTTAGGATTTAGGTACCGAGAATTGCGAAAGAGAGCCTGGGAAGCCAGCATCCCGGATCCCTGAACCCTAACCCTCAAACAAGGACAACCTGTTGGTTTGCATGCCCCAAGGTCAAGGCTTATAGGGTTTTAAGGGGCTATAAGGGTTCTATACGGGATACATTGGGATAATGGAAAAGAAAATGGAAACTACTATTTATGCATGCAGACCACGCATGGCACTCCGGACGATCTCTCGTATGGAGCAATGAGGAGTGAAAGGAGCAAAGAGAAAGCCGCGTCTAGAGAATCCAGAGTATCTTGGGAGAAATCTGAGGAAGGTCGCAGTGCTGCGGACTCACTTTGGGTTCGTTGACTGTACTTATGAGTGCCTCCGGCGACTTCTGCTGTACAATCTGTGAGAGAAGATTACCGTACTCTCGGAAAATGATTGGAACTGCAGAAACGGATTGAACCTTCAGTGTTTTGCCGAAAGGCATCCGTGTAGCTTCCTTGAACAAGGACACCGGTATCTGCATGACAGAAATCATACGCTTCAAGGCGTGTTGGAAAGTCACCAGTTGTCTGCACAGTGGTTGCCTTGACATGGACAGCTGCGGGTAGGACGTCTCATGGATCCACGCTGAAGCAACATAAGAGGGAGAACGCCATTGCGCCGGTATGGTTTGGGAGTCCCAATTGGCCACGTTTATAGGTACCAGCCATCCAGAAACTACTATTTAGGGATTAGGGTTAAGGGTTTCGAGTTTCGGGTTTTTGGTTCCCCTGCACATCTTTTAGCCCCTGAGCCCTACACCTTAAAGCCCTGTGGTGCACCTGTAATCCCTCCATGCCTGAACGCCAGACCAGGGGGTTTAGGGCTTAGGGTTTTAGGGTTTAGGGATTTAGGGTTTAGGGGTTTAGGGTTTTAGGGTTTTAGGATTTAGGGCTTAAGGTTTTAGGGTTTTGATGGCTTCCCACAATCAGGGGTCCCTTTTTGGGGGGCCCCGGTGTAATAAAGGATGGCAATATTCAACTGTCCTGAACTCTACATGTACGATGGCGCCAATCCTGGAAGCTAAGCCCATGAAACCTGGTAACCCGAAACCATAAACCCGAATCCATAAACCCTAAACCCTAATCCCTAAGTCCCCTAAACCCTAAACCTCATCCCTAAAGCCTAAACCTAATCCATAAACCTTTATCCCTAAACCCTCTGCCCAAAACCCTAGTCCCCCTGAACCCGAAACTCTAATCACTAAACCTTGAACGCTCATCCCTAGACCCTAAAATCAAAACCGGTATCCCCAAAGCCCTGAACCCACAACTCCTTGGGCCTGAGGGTTTAGGGTTTAGAGTTCAATCTATGCCTCAAGCTTACTGGGAGGGTCAGGGTTTAAGTTTTAGGGTTTGATTTAGTAAGTAGGTTACTAAGGGGATAACTAGGCTTACTATATGGGTTATAGGGATTATTACTTACTAAGTCCACCTGACCCGCCAAGTATGGCCTATGTGAGCTAGTATCCCACCTTAATAACCCTTATAGCCTTATAGTATAGGGTTTAAGGCTTAGGATTTAGGGGGTTTAAGCTCCTAGCATCCCCTTAAGAAGCCATATAATACTCCCTACATGATCCCTTATATAACCCCCATTTGAGGGGTTAGACTATAGCTCTTGTAAACCTGTGGTTCTTTACTGCGCATAAAACCCTAAAAGCCGAAGCCCTACTTACTCTTGTTTGAAGGTTCGTGGGACTTAGTGACCGAGAAGACATGTATAGGTAAGGTTTTATGCCCTAAACCCTAATACATATGTAGCCACTCCATACTCTGAAATGGAAGCCTAACTGGGTGGTTGTCAAAACTATGGTCCCTTTTTGGGTACCTCAAATATTCGGTGCCGCATCATAATAGGGGTCCAAAAAAGGGGCCATAATTTTGACAACCACCCAACTCTCAAAAGTCTGAACCCTACTGGTTCCGCAACTCGAGGGGCAGGTTGACGATGGCTTCGGACAGTTGCTCAATGCTGGGATTGTCGAAGATCATCCTCCAAGGAAGGAGGGTTCAGGAATCTCGGATTCAGCGTTTGGGGATTGTAAAGTCTCGGGCTTCAGAAAACAAGGTTTCAGATTTAAGGGTTCGAGCTCAGCGTTCAAGGATATAGGGCTGAACTTACCTTTGGTTAGCTTAGAATGAAGGAATGGATCCCCAGAGTAGTCCCTATACAGCCCATCATAGTAGTTTCCATTCTCTTTTCCGTTCCTTCATTCCCTACCCTCAACCCTAAACCCTAATACTGAGGTCCCCCCTAGTTAGGGAAACTACCATATGTGTCTTCAACCAACATCGCTTGTCATCATGGGCTGAGTACTGGACGCTCGCAGCCCGTTGACATGTATAATAGCAGAGTTTAGGGTTTAGGGCCTAGGGAAAGAGTTCACTTGGGAGGGGGGTCAGGGTAATTAAGTACGTATACGTATAGCACCTACCAAGCATATACTAACCCCAGCTATTGACACTATGAAACTGCTTACTTAGTTGCCCTGACTCTCCAAGTAGGGCTTACCATCAATCATGAAGCGAACACGGAGACCCACCTGGTTCCGTGTTTCAAGGGTTAAGGGTCTAAGGGGGTTCCCCGTCTCTTAGGGGAAGATGAAACTGATTGCGGCGCATGAGCTGCAACCTATTTTGGGGCTTGGCGGGGGTTGCGACCAGGCATCAAAATGAACATAGTCTTCAAGGCTCATGGTTTTTCCCCCCCAAGCTGGCCGTATGTAGCCAATCACCAGTGTAGGTTTTGGGGTTTATAGGGTTTAGGGGTTCGTGTCTAACCCAAGCATTGGTAGTTCCAATGGTAGGATCCCTGACAATGTAAAAAGTGTCCTGTACTATACCGCCCGTTTCCGCCACTGAGCAACAGCAAGCAAACCTTCAATTCCTAAGCCCAACGCTGCCCTCGAAGGATGAGAGATTAGGGTTTGGGGCTTATGGGCTTAGGGTTTAGTGTCTAGCGGGAGGAGGGGGGGGAGAGGGAGCGAGGAGGGAAGGAGGGAAAGGAGGGACGGAGGGAGGATTGCGGGAGGGAAGTAGCCCCAAGAATCCGATGCCATCTAATCTACAGCCCACCCTGGCCCTAAACCCTAAACCCTAACCCTAAGCCCCAAATCCTAAACCCTACCGGAAAACTTTGACGACTTGCCTGGGATTGATGTTCTTATCCGGAAACTCACGGCGAAGTTCAAAGGCGTCGGCCATGATGAACCTGGGAGAGTTTTAGCATTTAGGGTTTAGGGTAAGGGTTTAGTGTTTAGGGTTTAGTGATTAAGGATTAGGGTTTAGGGATTAAGGTTTAGGGTTTAGGGATTAGGGTTTAGGCCCATCCAATATCAAGAACCCAATGTCCTTCATAGTAAGTATTCACTACAAGAGACCTGCATGTTGGGAACAAATTTAGCTGTACATTCCAGCGCAGGGAGTGTTGGGTTAAGCATGACGGTGTAAAGCTTAAGCTTGAGGTACAACAACTAGATGATCAGAAATAAGATGGCAGCATCTGTGAGAAAAAACACACACCCCTAAACCCTAAACCCTAAACCCTGAACCCTAAACCCTAAACCCTAAACCGCCTACAGCTTGTGGATGGAGGACCCCAAGCTCAGGCTACACCTGGCTCGGGGACATAGATGACATCTATGGTGAACTTGGAACCCTAGTAAAAATAATAATTCTGGCTGTTCCTTAGGATTATAATAAGCAAAAAGTGAAAATTGTTTCCAAGTAGCCGTAAGACATGGGTTGATGGATGGAAGGCTTGGAAGTCTTGGGATCTACAGAGCCAAGCGGTTTAGGGCTCAGCGTTAAGCGCTTCAGGGCTACTTGGAGTATCAGGAGGACTTGGCACATATGGGTGGTTGTCAAAATTATGGTCCCTTTTTAGGTACCCTATGCCGTATTATAATAGGGATCCAAAAAGGGATCATAATTTTGACAACCACTCATATACTTACAACCCTATGGAGGCAAAATAATCACCCCAGCTATCTCCCTTGTTGACATACCTACTAAGTTCCCCTGACCCTGCAAGTGAGTCTTTTGGGAAGAAACTCCTTAAGTGAAGCCACCTCGAGTCGCGCCGGCCGAGGATGTTCCTTATGGATGGAGGTGTAAGGTTTAGGGCTTAGGATCAAAAAGCCCCGTGTTGGAGGTTTAGCATTTAGGCCTGAGGATTTGGGATTTTAGGGTCTTGTTTAAATAGGGTTTCGGTTTCAACCAAGGCAGGGCAAATCGCTACAGCGACGACAGCGTGTTGAAGTAATAGAGGGGCCTACATACTTACCAGGATGATGTTGAGGTATATTTGAGGCGATTGCCCTATACCAGACGTATGCCAGGAACCTAGAACCATGATATTGATAGTTTAGGCTCTTAAATAATCAAAGTGATAGCAGTAGCAAGATTCCTTGATGAAAACGGGCGATTCTTCGAGGGATACAACCAAGGCCCTCACTAAACCTAGGTAGGTATATTGCGAAACAAAAGTATCACCAAATAATCTAATAGCAGGTATATTGCAATGCCCTAGACCTATAGCAAACGTTCTATTTGAAAAGCCTTAGGGTTTTACTAAAATGGAAGTTAAAGATTGTTCACAAGGAAATGCGAGCATAAGGGAGCTAATGCACTGGCGTTGATGATGTCGAAGGCAGCAAACGGAAGCTTTTCAAACACAACCGAAACCCTACACCCTAAACCTCGTTCCCTGAACCTTGAACCCTAAACCCTCAACCTTAAACCCTGAACCCAAGGTAGACCTAAATCCTGACAGTAAGGTTTAGACTGGGAGCCCTAGAGATGTATGCCATGTGGATTAGCACGCGAGGCAAGGGATGGATCCATAAGAAGGGTTTGGGGTTAAGGGTTTAGTGCTTAGGGTGCATGGTTTAGGGTTCATATAGAGTTTAGGGCTTAGTATGTATGACCGTCTCATCTTCTTGAAGTCGAGGTCGAATGCGGTTAGCATCTGCCGCTTGTGCTGGTTGAGGCTGGCGACTTGTTTTTGGAGCTCACCAGTGCCCTCGTTCAAAACGCAGACAGCGCGCGCCAGACGCGAGTGGTCTGCGTCCACCATGACGATTGCATCCTTGGCCACCTTGATCTCATTGAAGGCGAGGTTCATGCCTGTGGTCCGGTTGACTGGAATCCTGGAACCATTATGCCGCATGTACTTTAGTTCCCTCAGGCCTTAAATAAACTTAAGGTTACATTGAAAGAATAATTCCTAAGCAGAAAGGAGCTCACCCGACTACACCCGACTACCACCTCTTTGGGGGGTTCCCTAAGGGTACAAGGACTCAAATACTAGATAGGGCTTTAGGTCCCAAGTACTATTAGCATTAAAGTTGTTGGGCCCTAAAACCCTCTTATTTGGGCCCTTGCACCCTAAACCCTAAAGCTGTAAACCCTATTATTTGGGTCCTTGGACCCTCAGGGCTTGTTTAAAACTCGAGGCTTCAGGCGTTTGCAGCTTGGAGTTCAGGCTCCCAAAACTCAGACCCTAAGGTCAACAAGAGACAGCTGTTAACCCAGACCCCTGATTAAACCCCACCCATTTCCTGGGGATTATAATTGGGCTCCTAATATTTAGGCCTTTAAAAAGGAGGGGGGGTATCAATCACCACGGGTCTACATTAACTCTACATGAGAAAGGCTCGTGCCTGCCGCACGAGTCATTGATACTGCATTTCATTCAAAAGGTATAGAATGATTCTGGGTTGCTTTTAATGAAGTTTCAACATGCCCCCATAATGGGTATATATCGGACTTAATATGGTTCCCTCCCAAAACCCTAAACCCTACACCCATTGTACAAGTTCCTTAACAGCAAACCAGGATTAGGAAGCAGAGAGAATTCCGAGCCGGTGGATTTGATATGCGACCCCCCTAAGCCTTTAGGGTTTGGGGTTTAGGGATTAGGGTTTAGGGTTTAGGGATCAAGGTTTAGGGATCAGGGTTTAGGGATTAGGGTTTAGGGTTAGGGTTCGGGATTAGGGATTAGGGTTTAGGGATTAGGGTTTAGGGATTAGGGTTTGGGGTTTAGGGTTCAAGGTTTAGGGTCTAGGATTTAGAGTTTAGGGGTCTTGAACAAAAAGCCCAAACCTCCGTGAAGTTGCCGTGGCTCTCTCGCGAAGACAGCGGAAGATCTTCGTCGTCTGGGTCGAACTCGTCCTTTTCCACGGGCTAAGGGATTTCCAGACTTGATTTGGGGCTTGGGGGATTTAGGGGGTTTAGGGCCTTGGGGATTTGGAGTTTAAATCGGACATACGGGCTTAGGAATTTGGAATGGGGTGCCTGGGGCCGAAGGCTCAATTAAGTTAAAAGCAGACCTGTAGCAACCTAGGCCCTGTGAACACTAAAGATACCAACGCACAGGGTATCAAACCCCGTTTTTCGTCGGTTAGGTAAAACTTACCGTTAGGGTTGAATGTCTAAGGTTAACTTAGGGCCCTATAAAGCCTCAACACTAAGTCCCAGACTCTCAGCTCCAACAAATAAACCTCCAAGCTTGAACTTCCCCAAACTAACATCAAGCATAGCCAGTGGATCTCAAGGTCCTTGTTTAAGGTTAGGGTTTAGCCCTCCGACCAGCCATCTAGCCGAGTATAGACCATGATCAGATGTGCCACGAAACGCACAGGGTTCTGCAATTCTTCTTCAGAAATACTCACGACTCTCACGCGGCTGCGCACTCCACATCTGCTGCATGCTCAATGTAGCATCCATGCCCACAAATACATCCGGTCGTGTTCAAAGAGCATAGGGTCACCAGAGCATCCATTCCCAAA
>CAJNIZ010047761.1:16026-35044 GCA_905231905.1 Symbiodinium pilosum | reverse complement strand
TTAAACCCCTAAACCCACAATCCTCATCTTCCTGGTCTCGAGGCTGTTGTTGGGCATCATGCAATCACTTCCCAGACTTTTTCTGGCTTGCTGTTAAGGAACTTAAGCTAAGTTACCATAATATGGGTATGTCGTAAATACGGTGGTTTCCTTATCGTAGTAACCTAGCGTAAGTTCCTTAACAGCAACCCAGTTTCGGGAGGCCCACAGATCTCTAGGGAAACATGCCAAGGATGGTAGTCCCGCCATTCCTGTTGACACCTGGGCTGGCCCTTACAACGCGATGATGCTTGGCTAAGAAACAATTCGTGGGAATTCCCTCAACCCTGAACCTTAAACTTTGAACCTTAAATCTTACACCCTAAACATTAAACCCTGAACCCTAAACCCTAAGGTTGGCAAATTATGGTGACGTCACAACCCCACCTGACCTCATCCCAAACAGAGGTGCGTATGGATCCTTATCGCAAAAGTGCCGTATTTTCCAGTTGGTGCATTATCGGAAATTGGCCAGAAAGAGCCACATGAACACTTAAGATCCTACATTTCTCATCCACGCCAGGAAACCTCTGAACCTTTAGATGTAAAACCTTGAGCACGCAAAGCCACTGGGAAATATGTGCTTGCCATCTCTTTACAGGAGTTATCGAGGCTTGTTGGGGGCTGGCAAGGTTTTAGTTCGAGTTGGTGGAAAACTTGTTGGAGCACGTAAACAAAGGGCACTGCATCCTGGGCATGGACTTGATAACGTTACAGGGTTTCGGGTTTAGGGTAAAGTTTAGGGCTTAATTAGATCCGTGCAGGGGTAGTAGCTTTGGACAACATATTAACTTTGTTATTTTACGTCCTTATTGTACTGTATCATTATGAAGCCATGCAAAAATATTTACGGGGCCCCCCACAGCTACTTTGGCACAACTCTCAGCTGGCATTTCGCCCACCTTACCTTCAAAATCACCAAGGCTACGCCCATTTTTGTTTAACTTACTGGTGCGCAGTGGGGAATAGGGAAATATAATCCCTATATAGTATGTTCCCTCATTCCCTATCCCCACCCCTGAAAGTTCATAAAATATACACCACCAAGAAATGTGGGTGGAACCCGGCACATCCTGAGCTCGGCAAAGATGGAAGTCCTTACCCCAAGCCACCCTGCTGACCGGAGACAAGTTATCTGGATCAATGTTAGGGATCCTTTTATACTTTTTGGGGTATGGGATGCCTTATATTTATGTAAAAAGGATCCTTTTTTTCTTCCTAGGGTAATGTGGGCTAAGTTATGTCAACCCATATCTGAGTCCAGTGCCCATTTAATGCGGCATGTTTTTTCTCTCTGGTTTGCCACTGTTTCTACATATCCCCATATAAACCCCTAAATGTCCTTGTGTGCCCAAAGTCTCATTCCCAGTCTAAACAGACCCTAAACCCTATATGTGCACAAGGTTGGAGTTTCTTTTCCGAAGCGGCCTGTTGCAATCGCTGCCGCTGGATGAGAGGAATCGTGGCTGGAGGATTGCGGTTCGTGGGTTGCGGGAGGTGCTCCGGGGTTAGGGCTATATAAGGGCTCAGGGGCAAGAGTCAAGGTTCAGAATTTGGGCGCTAAGGTTCAGGTTAAGCTGAAGTGTTACGCATTTGCAGTTGAAATCTCAATCCATCACGCTTGAGTTGCAGGTGAAAAAAAAAGGTTCGGGTCCAAGCCGAGCCCTCAACCCTAAACCATGCTCTACAATAGTCCCGTTCAATATGCGGGCAGCTACTATTGTAGTATGGCATTTTACATACAAGGCATCGTTCTATTCCGCTCAACCACCAAATATGACACGACTCATACGCCCTGCGCCCCAACGCATTCGGCCTTCAACTCTATGGCAGAAGGGTTACATTGCAACTTCTTGCAGCATTTTTGCAGAATCCGCAAAGGGCACCCCTTATCCCCTCCCACTGCCAACATAGCCTCCAACTTCAGCAGGGCGTTTTTACAGAGCAAGTGGCAGTGGTATGCCATGAAATTTCCTAGATCCCAAATCTAAACATGTCCCTAGGGATCCAAATAACCCAATGTAGGTAATATTTACTGACTTTAGGGCCCAATGTAGGTATTATTTGTATACTTGGATCCCTAGGGTGTGCTTGTTTATTCTCCAACGGTGCTTATGGGGAGCTATGCTTGAAAATTCGAGACTTTCGCTCTGAACATCAACCCCAGCCCCAAACCCTGGACTCTGAGCCTATACAGTGGAACTTAATGCCTCACCCCTCGACTCCAAACGGTACACATCCCAAACCCTGATTCCTGCATGCCTAGACCCCAAACCCCACACCTGGAAGTGAAATCCCTGGATTCAAAACCGAAAGTAAAGCCCCCTAAGCACCACACCCTAAAGCCCTAAAACCCGAAAACCTTAAACCCTAAAACCTTAAACCCTAAACCTGAAGCACCCAAACCCTAAAGCCCTTAAAATCCCAAGTCGTAAGCCCAGAAGCATATTGGCCAGTGAACCCTGAAAGCTAAGCTGCTTAGGCGACTTCTCCTGGTCTCCATACCCTTCTGCGGACACCTCATGGAGTCTTGGCTCCCCCTTAAAAGGGTTTTCCTTCGGGCTTAGGGTTTAGGGTTTGGGGTTTAGGGTTTAGGGTTTGGGGTTTAGGGTTTAGGGTTTCAGGGTGAATCCCTGGGTCCCCCTTGAAGGGTTTTAGGGTGAATCATAGTTCGGGGTGAGTCCCAATCAAAGAGTTTAAGTTTGTACCCTTCATTTTTGTAACCCTAGGTTTTTGGATCCCAAATACCCTTATTGAGGGCCATATTCCGTGGTTTAGGGACCCAAACCCAAGGGTACCAACCCTTGGGTACAAAGGAGAAGGCCTTGATTTTAGGGTGAGCTTGAAATGTCTGGACTGGAGCCCTGAAGTTTGGGTCCTGAAGTTGAGTCGATGGGCCCTAAACCCCGAACCCTAAACTGTAACCTTCATGTTTCAATTTTGGTTTCAGCGCTTGGGGTCGGGATTGCAGATTAGAGTCAAGAGGTTCTGCTATTTTGGGAGCTGGGCTGGTTTCTCCCCTACACTACCCTGAGCCCTAAACCCCAAAGCCTAAACCCCTGAAGCCTGAATCCTAAACCCTAAGTAAGCCCCAACAGCCTCGCTCCTCAAGGAATGCCCTCTTCTTTGCCCCTTCTTGGCGAAGTCCTGGCTGCCTTCTGTGAAGGCCCAAACAACGACCTTTAGGGTTAAGTTAAGTGTGTGGGGTTTAGGGTTTAGAGTTCCAGGTTGAAGGTTCAGGGTTCAGGTTTAGGGCTTCGAGGGCTTCGGTAGGAAACACTGAACTTTAAATCAGGGTAACCTACAGTTACCCTTGGAGATAACACGAGTGTTTTTTGATACGCGTACCAGCTACCTGAGCCCCCCGCGGGTAGTAGCAGCAAAGCTAGTTAGCTCTCAGTTACCAGCAGTGCTCTCGGGTGTCGTGCTGCAAGGGTTCCAGCAGCACAGTCCTCATTGCAGCAGCAGCGGCGGCGGCAGCGGCAGCAGCAATAGAAGGAGGAGGAGGAGAAGTAGCAGGGCTGGGAGTGGGAGCAGGAGTCGGAATAGGAGCAGCAGGGGAGAGGCTAGGAGGAGTAGGATCAGTAGTACCTAAACCCCAAAAGTATGTAAAATAATAGCCCTAAACCCATAATAACAGCCATAAAGGCCATTATTTCACATACTTTTTGGGGCCCAGGTAGACGTCTCAAAACTTGCAATATTTGTCCTGCTGCTATCCTGTCAGGGCTGTTCGGGAATCTCCTTGTTGGCCAGCGATACCGCCCGCGGCGCCACGTGGAGCGCGAAGGAGGCACTAGTAATTCGTTTCAAAAGATCAAGACTCGGTGTAAAGGTTTTGGGGACTAGGGGGTAAAAGGCTTCAGGCGTAAGTTCAGGGTACCGGAAATCAGTTTCGCGTTTCAGGTTTTTCAGGTTTTGAGCAATTTAGGGATGAGAGGAAATTAAGATTCAGGATTTGCGTGCATATGTGGCCTGAATGATGAATATGCTCAAACGTTGGCGGCTGAACCTTTCTAGCTGGGGTACTGTGCCAGCCTAAAAAATTGCCATTGTGATGATCCTATATTACCTTTTAATTAGTGTGTATGGTACTTTTAATATAAACCTCAACCTGGTATTATGCATGGATGGCAGGTTTTTGAGGGTCGTTGAGGCAAAGTTAAGACTGCGGATAACATGGGTGACTATATGGGTTATAGGGGATATTAGTTTTAAGTATACTTACTTACTAAGTCTCCTTGACCCTCTAAGTATGCCGCGCCACCCGTAATGGTACATATGGGGCTTTCCTTACCCTTTCAACAGGGGCTCCTCTAAACCCCAAAACTCTAGGTTTAGGGGGTAGGTCTGTCAACCCTAAACTTTAAAACCCTAACCCTAAATTCCTGGTCCTCAGTTTGGGGCTTGGCTTTCGCCGTTCTTGAAGGCTACGGTACTGAGCTGTGAGGTTAGGAGGCCCCGAACACAAAATCCAAGGGCCTGAACTCAGCCCCAAGCCTGCGGTATATTTAAGGGAAGCCTAAACCCTGAAACCCCAAACCTTGAAACACAAAACTCTCAATCCTGAAGCCCTATAAACCCTAAACTCTTAAACCCGCAATCCCAAACCCGGAATATGCCCCGTTCAGCAACAGTGAGTAAAGCCTAAAAGGTTAAGCCTTTCGGCTTGGCATGCAGGGCTTGGGGTCTAGGATTTTGGGCTTAGAGTTTGTAGGGCGTATAGGGCTTATGTTAAGGATGCTACGCCGCATACCCTAAAATCTTGACCCTTATTCCTGAACAGCCCCTCGCGCCCCCTTTGCTGTCTTCAAGGAGCCTAAATTAAGTTACCTATAATAAGGAACCTCTACTATTTACTATAAACCCATATCATGGCAGCTTAACTTAAGCTTCTTGACAACAACCCAGCCTAAACCCCAAACCCCCTAAGCCCCCTACACCCCAAAACCCTAAACTCCCGAAACCCCAAAACCCTAAACACCCCAAACCCTAAAACCCTGAAACCCTAAACCCCCAAAACCCCTAAAAACCCTAAACTCCCCAAAGCCCAGCCTTTCTATGGTTGGAGGCCTGGGTACAGCGCTGCCTGGCCGAACTTTGTCAGGAGAGACGTACGCGTTGAGACCCGCAAAGGGCCCCAGAAAGACGAATGTATTCCCAAAGGGTTTGGGGTGTAGGTGTAGGGTTCAGGCTCTAGGGTTTGGGGTTTAGGGTTTAGGGTGTAGGGCTTTTTGGGTAGTTCCCCAAGTTAGGGTCCCATTTTGGTACCATTATGAACAGTAGATGCAAAAGGTACCAAGATGTTGAGAATATCTCATACGTGAGATTGGCAAAAACTATGGTTGCTTTCGGCTCCAGATCATATGAGCTATAGGCTAAACACCTTCAAGAGGGTTATATAGGGGAATATATACGGGAGTATTGTAGGGGTTATTGAAGCGGATGTTAGGAGTGTAGACTATAGATCATATACAGCCCCCGGGCTTAGGGTACCCCTTTTAGCTCATTTACGCAGATGTCGTTGGGTTCTAAGTAACCCATCTAGGGGAAGGGAAGTCCTTACCCAAACCATGAAGGAAGTTCCTCGGGCAGAAACCATTTTTGTACCATGTAGTTACTTTGATCGCTTTTAGGTGAGCGCGGGAAAACAAGGAGCGGGTGCAGTAGGAGTGCGGGCAAGCAAGTGGTTGGTTCTTTTGGGTTTTGGGTTTCAGGGTTATGGTGCAAATGTAGGCTTGAGGGGCTTTGGGCAGGGCCTGGGGGAGGTCTTACTCAGGGGGCTTTAGTTACACCAACCCGTAGTTTTCGGGGCCGGGGTAACTAAAATCCCCTTGTTATAGGCATAGGTGATGAACCTCTGGGTAGGGATGGGAACCGAATTCTTGGCGTCCTCTTACGAGTTTCTGCGGGCGACACGCTCCTGCTACGCATTTGTTCATACCTATCTATCATCATTTTGCCTTTTCTGATTCCTTGCCCCCTGAAATTGGTGGAGTAGTCATAGCAAAGCATTATGTTTTGGCCCAATTTTGGTAATGTGGTTTGGCCCTTGGTGGTTCTTTCTAGCCTCAAATTCGGGAAAAGTCATAGCCAAAACACCTAAACCCTTGACGCAAGGAACCTACCACGGAATGGTGCTTCAGTGCGTGGAGATGGATCTGAGCCGACAGGCGTTGCCCAAATGCCTGACACTTAGAGGGTCCAGGGTTTAGGGGTTGAGGGCTTTGGGTTTTGCGGTTATTGGCTTAGGGTTTCGTGTTTGGGGTCGGGTGTTTTGCTGGAACCCTCAGCCCCAAAGCCCGAATCCCCTCCCAAAACCCGCAATATCTTGACACAGGAGCCTGCCACCCCTTAACTCAAGACCAAAACCACAACCGCAGAACTTTTTGGCCTTTTTCCCCCATCCCCAACCAAGCATGGGCAAGTCAACCCAAAACACCAAACCCTAACCCCCAAACTCTAAGCCTCTAGGCCAAAACCCTACAAAACTAGGGGATACCCTCTCGGGGGTCTCCATAACAAGGATTAGAGATGTTTGGTGTTATTTTGGACGTCCCGCTCTTCACAAAAACTACCAAACCATGCTGTTGTTTTCATGATCTTGTCCCTTCCCACAGCAAACAGCCCTAAATCCCAAACATTAAAATCCGACACTCGAAGCCCTAAACTCTTAACCTTAACCACGTCCAAAATCCTCGATCTGCTGAGGCTCCATGAGTCTCGGGATCCACCCGGAAGCCACGAGGCTCGATTGCTCGCTTTCAGAGTTTAGGGATCAGGGTGAAGGGTTTAGAACTTAAGGTTTAGGGCTTAGACGGTGGGGTTCCGGACTTTGGGATTAAGGTTTTTTGGAACTGAGGTCTAGGGCCTGGAAGGAACCCCAGGGTTTAGTGGTTCAGGGCTTAGGATTGCAAGAGACTAAAGGGCCCCCTTCAAATCAATTTACAGGAATGTTTTGGAACAAGTTCCCATGTGTTTGGCTTAGGGTTTAGGGCTTGGGGTTAATTGTGTTGGGCTTAGGGTTTAGGATCCAGTGTTGAGGGTTTTGGGTGTTGGCCAGAAGCACGTCTTTGTGTCAGCGGTCTCACGGCTCAGGCTTGAGGGTGTAGGGTCTACCTGGATGGGATAATGGTCTCCCTATTTCCCTATTAATTATGAGGGCCTGCGCACTCAAATAGCCTATCCTGGTAGGGCAAACCTCAACACCCTAAAGCCTAATCGAACCTTAAACCCTAAACCATGGAAACCCATATAGTCCCTCTTTAAAAGGACTGCAGTCTTTATAGGGCCCTTATTGGGTTTCCATGTTAGTTTCCGGAAGTGTACCTTATGCAGGACGGAGTGGCAGACGATCATTGCCAACGTTGTACGGAGCCTTATGCCTGGTGGCCTATGCGTCTTCGCAGCTTGGCCCAGTACCTTGAATCCTAAATCTTAATTCCTAAAACCTCAAACCCTAAACCCAAACCCTAAGCCTACGGGGAGCCGGGGGCATGCAGATATGTGTCACTCCCATGTATACAACCCCAAACCCTAAACCCTAAACCCTAAACCCCTAAACCCTAAACCCTAAACCTTAACTAACCTTAATCAATAACCATAATGCTTCAACTGAGCTCCTTAAATGTCCAGCCTGTTGAAACCAGGGTTTAGGGTTTGGAGTTTCGGGTTTAGGGTGTAGGGTGTAGGGTTCAGGGTTTAGGGTTTAGGGTTTAGGGTTCAGGGTTCAGGGTTTAGGGTTTGGGCGGTTAAGGTGCCCCCCCAACAGTTCCCCCCTAACAGTGAATATACATGACTGGGAAATATTTGTTCATTACAGGGGTGGAGGGTTTGTTATTGGGAGCAGGGAATTGCCGGGTCTAAGGATTACGGGTGCAGCAGATGGGAACGTTGCATAATTTTTCGTATAAACTACTGAGCAGGGACCCCACAATTCCTTTGCATGCCCCATGTATTCCTAGCGCCTACAGGGCCCCTCATCTAAGAAAAACCTATGAAACCTAAATGGTGGTTTCCTAAAATTAGGGGTACCCTTTTTGGGGGGCCCCTATAATACGGACTATAGTATAATGGTGTCTATATTGGGGTCCCCTTACTTAGGGAAACTACCAAATCCTAAACCCAGATTCCAAACCTTGGTGCAGCTAGGCATTAAGAGTTTAGGGTCTAGGGGTTTTTGATTCAGGGTAAACCCTACCGTCCGCTTTACCTCTAGTGTGAGAGCCCCTATGTCGCAGAGCCCAGGCCACATACTTCGAACTTGCAGCTTGGCGCGAGAGCTGTTTACTCATATGAGTAGTATTCTATTTGGGGGGTACTATGGTACCCAATATAGAGTAAGATTATAGCCTCCCTTTGGGTATAGTATTATATATAAGGAATATTATCTTACTGGGCTTAACCACCAAAAAAAGTTCCTCATATGAGTTACTGTCAATGTTAGCCTTACCAAGGGCCCATTCAAGGTGGGGTCCCTCTTGTATGTCAGTATAGTCTTTAATGTATTCAGGAGTCCATGTCCAGTAATTTGCTGGGTAGTATTGACTGTAGCTCACAAGGATTAGGGGTTGGAGGAAGGGTTCCCAGTACCCTTAGCATTTGTTAATGCAGTAGGTTGGGGATTTTGGGGGGGCACTGCGGAGGGTCAATGGAGTTGGAGTTGGAGTGAGCAAGCGGGCCCTTATCTCATTCCTATGCACAGTTCAGTTTCTGAAAGCAGTCCCCTAAACCCTAGACCTCACCAACAAAAAAAAACAAAGCCCTAAGCCCAAAATCCTAAACCTTAAACCTTAACCGTAGGTAGTATTAAAGTAGACTTGGAGTCCCAGGCTGAGGCTTTTGTCACTAACCCCTTTGCAGAAACAAGTACCACAATAGGTAATATGAGTTGACATTGAATAGTGTTCCCTTTGAAGACACATTTTCAGACAGTCACTGTGAGGGGGAAGGGCCCAACCCCCAAACTTTCCCTAAACCGTGCTTAAACCCGACTGAGGAGGCCGGCCATGTCATACGAGTTGCGGCGTCTGCTGGCCTCCGGCTGCAGATCTTTGAGAATCCTTACTACAAGGCGCGAGCCCAGAGTCTGGGTTGCTCTATTTAGCTGGGGACCAGGCTTTAGGGTTTGGGGCTCAGGCTTGAGTTTAGGGTTTGGAGTTTAGGGCTCAGGGTACCAGGGACTGTCATGAACTTTTCGCATAAAAGCCATAATGACTTTTGAAAGGATTCCAGGGCAGGTCAATCGTTGATTTTGGGTAACGTGTAAGTATTTGGGGTGCCGGGTTTAACCTGGAAAGAGAATCGTGCTTTGCTTTTGGCTTAGCAAGGCTCCACGACGCATAGTTGAGAAAATTATTGGCCATAGTCTACAAAATACTCCTTGTCCGGCTATCATCCTGCTGAAAAGGAGAGCCAACGCAGAAGCTTTTATGATTGCCAGCACTTTCTCCCTTTCAGCGTTATACATTTGCAATGTTTCATACAGTATGCCCCCAAAATCCTTTTCTAATTTACGAGGCCCTGACATTACAGCCCTGATGAACCTCTGACATAAACCGAGTTTACATTAGGCACTTTTGATTATTCAGGTCCTTCAGAGCCAAATCTCCGTTCCTACAAATCCCTGTACATAACCCCAATAACAGTTATAGAATTTTGGGTTACATGGTGATCCCCCTATTTAGAGCAACTACCGAATACCTTCGTCTTTATAATTCATGTCGAATAGGCTATAACCCCTTTGAAAACCCATTCTGGCTATGTAGGCCGCTACAATAGGCTTAGATCTCTGCGTTTGGTGCTTAGGCTTTGGATTGGCGAGGTCTTAAATTCCTGGCTCCCTGTTTGGGGTTAGGGAACAGGGTTTTTTTGTGCTGAAAACTCCCCAAACCTATATCCTAAACCCTAAGGCGCAATTGAAAGCCCCCAATGTCCCTAACACAGTCACCTTGAACCTGCAAGTATTACCCCCCTTACTCTACTGCTTCCCAAAGTAAAGGTCCCCCCTTAAAGCAGCTCACTTTCGCTCGCTTGGTTGCAGTAGACAATGGATTCTAGTGACTTACTGCCTTCAGGGTCATACATACGTCAAGGCCTTAGCGTGCCTAGACACTCCCCCAAGCAGTTGCTGTTTTAGGGGGTAGGATTGATGGTTTGGGGTCTAGGGTTTAGGGTTAGGAGGTCCTGACAAGACCTGATACACACCCCAACATCTCAGGATCCTTATTATAGGCACTCCCGGCACTCCCAACAAAGGACCCCACGTGTTTGCAAACCCCTGTATGAATGCTCTTGTGCAAGTTGGGAGCGCTGACTAAAGAGGCCACTCTTCAACGCATGATTCAGTCGCATCGCTTGTGAATGAAACTCAGGCCACAAAACGCAAAACAACCCTAAACCCTTGCACCCACCCTCACCCAAACTGACACGGCAACCCAAATGAGCCCCAGAGGGTTTAGGGTTTCGGGTGTAGGGTGATAAAGGTACTGTACAAATGAGACGATTCCAGCTTCCGCATTTGTTTGTTGTTCAGTGCCATAAACCCCATATAAGTGTGTAAGATGTCTCCCAATGTAACATTTGTTTCTTATGGAGATTAGCTTGATGAAGCAAATGTCTTTCTGTATGTTTACCCAAGTGTCATAGGCTCCCTTACCATTCCCCTCAGATACTCCCTACCTAGATTCCCTTAATAAGCCTTATTTCGCTCTAAGGAACACTAAATGACCATGGGGTTGGTACGGCCATGAGAACAGTGCCTACGATAACACGGAAAACCACGCACTGACGGGCTTCCACCCTCAAAAATTGCAACGGAGAGCCTTCCCTAAATTCTAAATTCTTTGGCCCGGCTAAATCCCAAATCCTGACCCCCCCCATGCATCCTAAATCCTAAGCCCCAATCAAACCGCCTTAAACCCTACAGCCGTACACCCTAAGCCTGACAAGAGCACACCTGTTTGCAGGGTCGGACAATCTCTGGCGGCGCGCCCTCCATGCGATTTCTCTTGGTGGGCCGTGCTGGGACATGATTGCGAGGACGAGGCAGCAGATTGATCTGACTTGTAGTTTTAAGATGTAATTATGTTTCAAACTCTGAATCCAGAGCTCCATGTTTGCTGCCCCTGCGAGATATTCAGGCATCATAAAGAAATTGAAAGAAGCACTCAAGAAACGGCACCTTTAGGTTTCAGAAGCCCGCTTCACAGGGCTCATTCTCAAATTACTGCTTTCATTTCCTCCGTAGCACGCCACCAATTATTTGTATTCAGATACACGTGCAGCAGGGGCTTTAATCGTCAACACCCTACCCTAAACCCTAAACCCTAAACCCATTTCTGGAGCAACCCACATGAAACCTGCTGCCCTGTGCTAAGATGGCGCTTCCGCTGCACGACGGCCTGGATCCAAAGCGCTGGAAAGCGAGCCAAAGACGCTGATCGACATGCTGGAGCGTCCGAAGATCCGTAAGGGTCCAAGGACCCAAATAATGGGGTTTCAGGGCCCAAATACCACTGATATTATAGCATTTGGGCCCTAAAGTCATATTATTTGGGTCCTTGGACCCTTAGGGGATGTGTGATTTGGACCTGGGATTAGGGTTTTTTTGGTTCGTTTTGGGGCTTGAGGGAAATCCATGGAGGCCCATCTTACAGTGCACAACTCTTTGTGAAGCTTTTCTTCAGATCCCCCTGTCTGTTTAGAGCATTGTAAACGCCAAGCCCTCAGCGTTTCGCATACTTGCAACCAAAACCCTGAACCTACACCTTAAATAACGCCAAACTTGGTCGAGAGAGGCGTACAAAACTCACAACTCAGCTCCAAACTCCTCTTTCCAACTCCCAAACCTTCAGCCCATGACATCTATGATTCAGACACACCTTGTGAACTGGAGGACTTGCGGCCGTGGCGTAGATGTGAGACCCGGTGTAGCCAGCAGAGCATCCAGCCCCAGAACAAGCGAGTAGTATTTTGTTTGGGGATACTGTGGTACCCTATTTAGAGTAAGAATATATACTTTTGGGGTACTGTATTGTATATACAGGCTATAACCTCATCAGGTTCAACCAACAAAAAATGCTACTCAAGTTTGGGTTTAGAGCTTATAGGGTTGACATGGAATCCCAACAAGGGCCCTAGGACGACCACTGTCCTTTCAAAGCAGGGGTTACGCAGGCTTCCATCTTTGCTCGCGGGTGGGGGTTAGCTGCATAGGCCTACCCACTGTGGGCCATTCCCCGAAGAAGGGGAGATTTGTGAGCTGTGGTCTAAACTCACAGGGGGTTATACAGGGGAATTATATAGGGGAGTAAGAAAAGGGATACTCTAAACTCCTTAAAGGTTCAAGGGGGTTATATAAGGAATCACTTCGGGGAGTATTATAGAGGTTAGTAAGGGGGATACCAGGAGTTTAGACTCGGGCTCAGTAGCTCTGGGTGCATGGCTCTTCACGACAGCCTGAATTGGAGCATCGCGAACGTGATTGTCCCTGATGGACCGCTGTTGGTGTTGCATGCAAGGCCTGGAAGCTACTCGTAAGGTACCCCAAAACCCATTCTCATTGTTTTGGTCCGTACACTTTCTGGGCGATGCGGGGTTGAACTCCAGCGCCACCAATGCCCCAAGAGTCCCATGCGCCAAAGCGGAAAATGGCCACTGCCACCTGTTTAGGGTTTAGGGTTCCGCCTTGAGGTTGCTAGGGTTTAAAAGGTTTAGGGTCCTAAACCCAAAAACCCTGAGCCCTAAACCCTGAATCCCATCTCTATAACATCTTGTTGGTTTCTGCGGACGCTTTTGCAGCGTGATCCCGAGATCACCCCTAATAGGGCCGTTTCCCCGTGTTCCTCCCCTCACTCCCTGCACAGACCCTAGGATTTCTAGGGGCACGACCCCCACTTGAGTAGCATCTTAGCAGCATCTTACATAGGGAGATTCACATGTCAAATATTCAGTAAGATATACCCTCCTTTCATGTAAAGTCTCTCATAATAAGAAAAGGCTAGGACTTAGTTCAGCCATCCCGGCCACAATTAGCATGGTCTCGGGGGGTCCTGAAGTTACTGCCTCATGCCGGTTGGCTGCATGTATTTACTTCACTGGGCCGTGCCGGGGTGTACGGCTTCGGCGTTTTTTGTTTTCTGGTTTGGGGATTAGGGTTTTGGGTTTATGGGTTTTAGGCCTTGGGGTTGTGTGGGTTTATTGTGAAAGGATATAGTTTAGGTGGACCCCCACCCAGTAATAGTGACTATAACGGATAGTGGCAACTATTGATATCAGGGTCCTCTCATATTCCTATTATACCACTATTACAGGGTGGGGGGGTCCTCCTAAGATATAAGTATAGGATGAGGCAGACGGAAGATACCTTTGTCAAGGCCCCAGATTGACTCACTATTCATTTTTGCGGAGCTGCCTGACACGAGTCCGTGGAAGTAGGCGTGCGTCGTGCAGGGGCTGGTAGAACTCCCACGACCTTTTTGGTAGCTGTTACTTAGGGTGAATTACTTGAGGCTTACTGGTGTATTTGAAATCGCAGGCCAATAGTTAGGGACCCTAGGATTACGTGGGGATTACGTATTCTAGGGTGCCCTATGTTGTGTTGATAGGTATATGCCCTATGTTGTGTTGATAGGTATAGTTCCGAGGAACTGTCATATCCCCAAATCCCAAAAGCCCAGCCCCTCAGCCTTAGACAACATGAGACTTCATAGCATGAAATGGCTTGATGGTGCTGAACCCTATATAGTCCGCATCTAACTACGTCGAATCCCTCTAAACCCTAAACCCTAAACTTCAGGTATTTGGGATGACCTAGATACCCTTACAACAACTACACCCACCCTTAAGCACCAGTCAGGTGAAGGATGTTCAGCTTACTTGAAGCTTCAGGCTAGTTAGAACAGAAGTTGCCACTGGCACCTCTAACCCAAACATATAAACACATATTCGGGGCCTGAGGGGCTTTTAGGGGTAATAAGTGCGGTTACAATGGGTTTATTATCGCCCTGAACCTCCACGTTGGGTATACGCTAAACCCTAAACGTTATATGGACTATGAACATGGGCTATTAGCGCGGTTTGGGAATAGGGTTTAGGGTTACAAGACCCCTAGTCTGACCTGATTAGGTTCCAAGAAGGGAATCAAAGAAGACAGCCGCTTGCGGTTTAGGGTTTAGGGCTTAGGGTTTAGGATGCGGGGAAGGGTTTAGGGCTCAGGGTTTAGGGCTTAGGGCTCAGGGTTTAGGGTTTAGCATGCAGGGAAGGGTTTAGGGTTTCCGGTAGGCTTCAAGATGCTGGTCCCATGTGAGCTATAGAGTTTAAACTCCTTAAAGGGGGTTATATAGGGGATTGTATAGGGGAGTATTATAGGGCTTTTCAAGGGGGGTACTAGGAAACCCTAAACCCTAAACCCTAAACACCTCATGTAGGGTTCTGGGTTGCCATGACGCAGGCTTCAGGATGTAGGCGTAGAGGTTATAGGCCTGCGGGCCTTGGGGTTTAGGGTTAAGTTTAGGGTTTAGGGTTTAGGGTTTATGGCTTTGGGCTTCAAGGTCCTAAACTGAAAGGAAATTTCAGGTGATATATGCTTTGTATAGCCCTCATATTACTCCTAGGACCCCCCCATATAGCGTTATACATAGGCCTTGTGTAGGGGTACCCACCTAGCAATTCCTCACTTGAAGCTTTCCTGAATAAATGATGAGAGGGTTTTGATCATCTAAACCTCCCGAAACTTGGACTCTATGTATTTATAATGGCTGGCATTCTAGGGGGGTTGGGGTTCAAAAACTCCTCTTACAATTCCAATTCTCATGTGCCTGCTCAAAGAAAAGGGTGGAACCCACAAAGAAGCTGTGAAGTGATAAATTCATGGGCTCCCCTACTACTCCCCTCTATACTGTCGATGGATGAAATCTTGCACCACCTAGGGGCCCTAAACTACTGTAATTCCTAGGATTCTAGGGACTTAAGGTGGTGCAAGATTTCCTCCATCAACAGTATTACCCCCCCTCAGATTCCCCTAACTAAAGCTGAACCTGGAAAGGGTAGTATAGAGGGAAGGTAGTAGGGGAACCCATGATAAAATGGAGTCTCCATGCAGGTCTTTTGAGCCATGCGGCAACAAGCTTATGCATAGCGGCTTACCCGCACCCTCCTGTGTAGTTCCTTTTTGGGTAGTATAATAGAAGCCCCACCAAGAACCATAACAAACCAAAAGGGAACTACATAGGAGCCCCTAGGTAAGGTATTCCTACGGGGCCAGTTATAAGGCGAGCCAGAATTACGCGTCATAATGTGGCGTATGAGTTATTAAACTCCTTAAAGGAGGGCTACATAGGGGATTATGTTGGGGACGACTTTAGGGATTATGAAGGGGGATACTCTGAGTTTGGATTATAGCTCATATGGCATATGGGGCCTCGTTGCGATTTCCGAAAAGACCTGAGGCCGCCGATGGACGGCAAGGGCGGTGGCAAGGGCGGCCAGCTCGAAAATGGCCGATTTCAGGCGGTGTTGGTTCATGGTTGAGGGTTCGGGATGTTCGAGATTTTGGGTTGTCGTTTTAGGGTTTAGGATTCGGGATCTAGGGTTCTGGGCTCAAGCCCGCACTAGGATTGCAGACTCGGCCTATGTTGGTGTACTAGGTTTGTGCTTTGGACCAGATAGCAAAGCAATGTTGAGAACCCCTTCAAACCGAAAAAGGACCTTATAACTTGACCATCAACCCCAAACCCTAAGCCATAAACCCTAAAGCCTTAACTCTAAACCCTACAGCCTGAACCCTAATTCGGGTCCCATATAGGTATATTGGGGTGACCAACATCTTCTTGTCTTTGGCAAGCTGCAGGCACAAGAATGCATAGGAGGGGTATGGTGTATCCATGATTAATCAACCCCCTCCTATTAATTAAAGGGAGGGGGTTAATTAATCAGGGGTCTGGGGTATGGTGTACCCAGACCCAGACTCTGCAAAAGGATCTAGAATTCAGATTCAGATTCCCTAGACTAATATGGAAAAGTATGGCAGATACATCTAAAACCGAAACGTTATAGGTAGTATAGAAGGTGTGGTATGAAATTCGGCTCCAGAATAAAGTTACCCATCCGTGTATGGAGGAATTTGGTTTTGGGGTGTCGGGTTTAGGGTATAGGCCTACAATTATGTGGTACCGCGATTCGGGGAGTGGTCAGTGTTTCACATATGGTTGCTAAAGCTCCCGTGGCGGCTCACACGTAAAGACCGATTATTTCAGAATACAATTTGATATCCACGCAAGTACACACAAAGCCTTTGTTTGGTGTTTTCTCGGTCGTGCTATCACTCGTCGTAATTACACAGCTGCAGATAGCCAGCAGGTTGAAGCGCTGAGTACTGCGCTAAATTTGGCAGCGTTTTCAATGCGTTACAGCGTCCCTAAACCCTTAGCCCTCTTTAACCCTGAGCCCTAAGGCCCAAACCCCGTATCCTAAGCCAAACCCTAAGCCCTCAGCCCTAAACCTGGTAGGTTGTCAAAATTATGGTCCCTATTTGAACCCCTATTATAACACGGCCCCTAATATTTAGGGTGCCCAAAAAGGGACCACAATTTTGACAACCACCCTAAGCCCTCAGCCCTAAACCCTAAACCCTAAACCCTAAACCCTAAACCCGAAACCGCTCGCTTGCTAGGTCCCGACATGGTGTAGCTGCCAACCTTCCAAGTCCCTGGAACAGTGCCAGGTGAAGACTGCCACCCCAGACCCCAAGTGCAGCTATGTCTTAATTCCTTTGAAACCCCTAGGGATTAGGGTTTAGGGTTCTAATTCCTTTGAAGCTGTTAGGGTTTAGGGATTAGGGTTTAGGATTTAGTGTTTCGGGTGAAGACGTTCAAGGCTTAGTTGGACCTCTGACTACGGGTCACCCCGAGCCAAAGTAGGGCAATGAGAGTTCATCCCTAAACCCTAAACCCCTAGAGTCTTCTTCGCGCCAAGAAACTCCCAATATCTCCAATTTAGCTAGTCAGAAAACGTCCCAGGGCCGGGTGAAAATGTTGAACTCGAAGCCAATGGCCTGAAGTCCAAGCCCTTAGTCCTAGACCATATGAGCCATAGTCTAAACTCCTTAAAGGGGGTTATATAGGGGATTATATAGGGGACTACTATAGGGGTTATTAAGGGGGATACTAGGAGTTTAGACAATGGCTCATGTGCACCGAGAACCTAAAGCGGGCATGCTAAGTCCTAAACCCAGGGTTTAGAGGCCTGGACTTGTGGATCCCCAGAAAAAACTTATTTCAGCCCAAAGCCCTACAGGGCCGGGTGAAGACCTTCAACTCCAAGCACGGATTCGGCTTCATTGACTGCCCTGCGGCCAACAACAAGTTTGGGCGTGATGTTTTCATCCACAAGGCCCTAGGGGGGTTCAGGTTTATTTGGGGTTTAGGGTTTAGGGCAGGTTCTGGGGTGTCAGATTTTGGCTCAGGCTTTTCCATGGGTTCCCTTAATGAACCTCAATCACCCTAAACCCTTACCTTAGCTAAGGGGGCAACCCTGGATCGATAGTATAGAGGGGATAGAAGTTCAGGGTTTTCTTCTTTTGGGGTTTAGGGTTTAGGGCTTAGGGTTTAAAGTTCTCAAAGATTTTCCAGGTTAGATGTTACTAAGGGCTTGGAAATGCTTGGTTGCCCAAACTATTGCCATTTTTTGGGGGGGCCCCCTTTAATTATCATGTGGCCCAACTCTAAATCCTAATCCTAAGCCCTGACCCCTGGCACCTAAACCCTCAACCCCAAAACCCAAACCCTAAACTCTTAACCCTGAACCCCTAAACCCTATCACCCAAACCCTAAACCCTATATCCCAGGTGAACCCCCAGACAGTAATCGTGACTATGATAAGGCCTAATACAGCCTATTATACCACAGAGTTCACGGTTTGGGGTTCCGGGCTTAGGGTTTAGAATAAGGGTTTNNGGTTTCGGGGTTTAGGGTTTCGGTTCCGGGTTAAGGGGTTTCAAATTAGGGTTCATAGTTTGCAGGGGGTATACAGGTTATGGAGGGTGAGACTCCAAGAATTGCGGAAAGATTGTGATCCGAATTCGATTTCCGCTTTGGAGCCAAAAATAACGGACCCAGAAGTTGGAGAGATCCCGAATCATTGCTGGGCTCTCAAAGCCCCGGAAATTTTCTGAGAGCTTCCATAGACCCTTCAAGGTACCCTGTAAACCTTATCCCCAGACCTTGTTGTGTGAGACCCCGGCGGGCGTCTTTGGAGGTTTGATAGTTTGATACTTCCTGTGTCCTCGGCCCACTTGGGTTACGGCGAAAGTCGGTTTAGGGCCGTGAACATAATATTCAACCAAGAAGCCCAAACCTTGAACCATAAACTCAAGCCTAGGACCCTGAACCCTAAATCTTTGAGATATGGGTGTGAGGTTTAGGGTTTAGACCTGAGAGTCCGGGTTGTATTCTGTGGTGCCATGTTTGTTTCGTGAAGTGAATGCGATCACTAGAGGCTTCTGGAAAGGGTAGGCTTTAAGCCAAATCGTTGAATCCCAAGACCTGAACCTTTGATCTCGCATGCTAAGATCCAATCTCCGAAGCTCTGACCGCAGACTCTTAACCCTAAACCATCGAAACTACTTAAACAAAGCCGCAAGCTTTACACTTACACGGAGTTTTGAGATACCTCAATGACCCGCAAAGATCCACAGCATACGGATCATATGCTTACTGTTTGAGGCTTTAAAAAACCGTAAACCCCAAACCCCGAATTCCAGAATAGATCCTAAACTCTTAAGCAACCAATTCCTCGTGACGGTCGGGTTTCCCTAAGGCCTACACCCCTGTCAACCCTCAACCCTAAACACATAACTTAAGAGCCTCCGGCTCAGTCCGCCGACCCAGTGGCGGAGAAAGCACGAAAGCCTAAACGCGAAACCTTGAGGGTTTTCAGCGGCTGGCACGAGACCAATAGATAGGCGCAACAAGACTAGTCC
>CAJNIZ010047761.1:0-13262 GCA_905231905.1 Symbiodinium pilosum | reverse complement strand
AGGGTTTAGGGTTTAGGTTGAGGTTCTTGACTTGGGGCTCCAGAGACATAGGCCCAACAATCATAGCCCTAAGCCTAAAGCTCAAAACAAAAGCTAAACCCTGAACTCATGTTCAGCCTGCTTGCGTTTGAAGTTATGGGCGGCCCGTCGCCTAACCAAAGAACAGGGCCCTAAGTAATCACCAGCATTATGGCTGAGACTTTCAAAATAGTGTAGGGTACCTCAAATAGACTCCAAACTGGTAGGGTTACAGCCAGGCACTAGATCAACTACAAGCCCTTAACTTTAAGAACCCTGAGCCCTTAGCTCCAAAACCCCGCGCCGAGCCCCCCCCAAAAAAATATTCATTGTCTTTCAGGCTTTGTAACTGGAATGGATCTCAAAAAGGGAATATACAGATCGCTTATCAGATGACCTTCAAGGGGCTTATTAGAAAGGGGTTAGATGTAGGGCCCTATCTATTCTTTCTCTATCTATTCTTTCTTGAAGGACTAGGGTGATCCCTAAACCGCGCCAGCCCAACTTGAAATCCCAACCTCTCCATTCCTACACCTTTATCCTGCTTCAATGTCATAATATGGGTATGCATAAGACCCCTGAAGTCTACGTAGTAAAGGTTCCCAGGGTCCAGTCTCAAGCATATGTACATTTGGGGGATTGAAGTTGCTGCATTAAAGCGATAATGGGACGATAATCAAAAATTCCCCAAACCCTTTACCCTGAACCCTTAACCCTGAACCCTTAACCCTGAACCGTAATCGAAACGACAATTTTGATTGCACGGAGACGAGATCGGCAAGCGGCGCTGAGTTGTCGGGGCTTCTTCATGAAGGGGGTGACGGGTCTTTCCGTTGCATCTATGGGCTGTTGCCATTGTTACCGTGCTCGGGCGCAACGCCAGAAGATTAGTCTGCAAGGCAGACGTGCAGGCGGCCAGAAGAGATGCAGAGAAGGAATGCCATGGTGCGTGGTTCGCGCGAGTGGTCAAGAAGAATGATGATGATCTTATTAAGTTGATGCACGAGTATGTAAAAAGCAGTCGTCCAAAAGTCGCAAGTACAGTCAACCTTGCAAGTTCGACTTCATCAAATATCAGGAGGCGAAGAATGTCCAGAGCCAGTACCGCTTGGGCTATAAGGCGGCGTTCATGCATCGCAGCCGGCCGTTGATCATTGGATGGATTGCTTGGCCATCAGCAAGAAGGCGGCCTTGGAGAAGTAGGACACCGAGGTAGCAACCGCAAAGGTGAAGCTTCATGACGGCGCCAGGCCAAACAAAGAACGCACCAGGTCTGCATTCGTGCCTGCAACGCCCGCCTATTCCAGGACACTGCCATTTGTCCATCCCCTGCCCTAGCCCTCCTCCATAAGGCTTACTTCCTCGTCCATGTGCTTTGCCCGCTTGTGTTCTTTCAAGACGCCCTTTGCCTGGATGACTGCATCACCCACGATTATGAAGTCATCCAGCTGCACTGGTATCTTCAGCGGCTGGTTGTAGCTCATATAAAGGACATGCTCTTGTGTCAAGCCGTGTCGTATTAATCAGCATTTTTCTCAGTCTGTTCTGTACACATGCGCTAATTCGATAAGCAAAAGGCGATGAAACGATGATGTTGCATCCCCATTTGGGTTTTTGCCACATTCATGGGTCCCGTCCGAACAGGCTTTGCCATTTTGTGCTAAGTAGGGTGAGCAAAGGAAGTCTGGCTGGCACCCGAACCCCTAGCCCTGAAGCCTTACATACCACAGCCCTAATCCCTAAACCCTAAACCTTAAACCCTAGATCCTAAACCCTAGACCCTAAACCCTAGATCCTAGACCCTAGACCCTAAACCCTAAATCCTAGACCCTAAACCCCAAACCTCAAACCCTAAACTCCAACCCGCGGGACCCTACAAAGGACGTCCAAAACTTGGACGGCTCCAAACCGGGGCCCTATCCTGAAGATGGCGAAGACACCGGCCACCAGGAAAAGGGTTTAGGGTTTAGGGTTTAGGTTTTCAGGGTTTAGAGTTTAGGGTTTAGGGGTTCAGGGCTCAGGGTTTAGGGTTTAGGGGTTCAGGGTTTAGGGTTTAGGGTTTAGGGGTTTAGGGCTTAGGGTTTAGGGTTTAGCGTTTATTACCACTACTCAAGGTTTTGGGGGGAGTGTCATTTCAAGCTTAAAACTGTAAAGTTTTGAGATGAATAGAATTAGGGTTTAGGGTTGGGTTCAGGGTTTAGGGTTTGCTGTTCGGGCTCTAGGATTCAGGCTTCTGACTGTTGAGTTTAGGTCGAAGAGCGATTGAGGGATGGTAAGGAAGTAGGGGGGAATGGCTTATGACGTTTCTTGTAGGGGATTTTGGGGGGCTACTGTTGGGAACCATTCGCTCCTGCTTTGTCATCATGTAGCCAAGGACGCAGGTTTTTGAGTGCTTGGTGTTAGTTTTAAGCGTCAGGTTAGTTCAAAGTTTCAAGTTTCCAGGATGTTGGTGTCCCTTATTTTGAATCCCAGTCTCTACAGCACCTGTAATGCCCTACAGATCGTATTTAGGTTACCTGATCTTGTTTCTAACTTGAGGAAACAAATAGGGGGACCCCTGGATGATGTGGGAGCCAATGGACGGGTTGGTATTTCTCCCGTGTTTGCCAAAGCTGCCTCAGAAGTAAGGTGCGCATTGAAGATGCTGATTCCTAAACCCAACCCCAAACCCTAAACCACAAACCCTACGCTTCCGCTACCGCAGCAAGCCCTTGCATCAAGCCCACCGACAGCTTGCATGAGGACATAAATGGTGATGGAGGTGCCTCCAAAGGCCGGTTATGGGATTATACACAGTACAGTATTCAATCTTCTATACAGGGTCTAGAGTTTAGGGTGTAGGGTTTAGAGTTAAGGGTTTGGAGTATAAAAGCTTAGGGTCTAGGGTTTAGATAGGGTTTAGGGTTTGAGATTTTTGGTGTAGGGTTTAGAGTTAAGGGTTTTGAGTTTAAAAAGCTCAGGGTCTAGGGTTTAGGATTTAGGTTGTAAGGTTTATGCTTCAGAGTCAGGGTTCAGGGCTCAAAGGTTGAAATTGCAACAAAAAAACAAAATTAGGGGTACCTGCTTGGGGGCCCCTACAATAAGGATTATAGCATTTGGGGGCTTATATTGGAGTACTTTTTTGGGGGAAATTACCAAATTACAACAAAACCTCCATGGTTGTTCAACGGTTTAGGGTTTAGGGTTCGAGGCTTAGGGTGTGTAGTAGGGCCAAAACCAGCGCTTCCTAGATTCCTAGGTACGGGGCCTAAATCTACAACATGGGTTGTTTGGGAGCATTTTTTGGGGGAGTAAATTTTGGTAGAAGCTCTTCACTGGGGAACATCGCCAATCAGGGGGGGGGCTCATGTTTGAGAAAGGCATTACCAAGGATTTCCCGAACCCCTTAAGGAAGGCACATACCCTAGATTCTACTAAAGGAATTCATCGGTTCTTAATCGTTGGTGTTCGGGAATCCTGTGAAGGGAAGTAGTTGCTTGCAGACAACTTAGAAACCCCTGAACCCTAAACCGCGTCAATGACTCACCCAACCCTCACGTTGTTCTAAACATGTTGCTTTCTGATTGCTAAAGCCCAACAGCCCCTTCATGCTCGCATTAGGCTCTCTGGTAGTAAATAGGCCCGATAATCAGAAGAGACCTTGCATATTGCTGGACCGAGTTAGTGTCAGGGGTAGGGGCGTGGGTGTTCAATATTTGTATGAGGGGATCATACCAGAACCCAACTAGGATTTTTTTAGCTGCTTGTGCAGGGCCCTAAGCCCTAAACCCAATCCTGTATCCTGGAAGCTTGGCTATGTGAGGACCGGGCTGCGGGGAGAACCCTAAACCCCAAACCCTGAACCCTAAACCCCAAACGCTAAACCCAAAACCCTAAACGCCAAAGACGAACAAAATGCACAGCCGTGCAGACGTAAAAGAGTCCCAAGAATGTTTAAAAAGACACTAAATACCCTAAACTGCAAGCCCTAAACCCTAGGGATTAGCCCTGACTCTACCATCCCAGACCCAAGGAGAATCTACCAAGTATATTTCATGTGAGGATTCATAGTCATAGAAGGTGGGTTACCTAAATGGGGGGTTCTCCTTTCTAGATCTTCTCACATATCTGGCCCTAAACTCGAAATCCTAGACCCTAAACCTTAAATTCTAAACCCAAACCTTAAATCCTACATCCTAAACTGCTAAAAGGCAAAAAGAAAGGTGACAAGGGTGGCAAAGGAGGCGGAGGTGGAGGCAAGGGAGGCTCGATGGGCCGTTGTTTGAGGTTTAGGGGTTTAGGGTGGAGGGTTTAGAGGTTTTGCGTTTTAGGGTTTAGGGTGTAGGTTTCAGGGGTTCAGGGGTTCAGGGGTTGGGGGGCTTAGGATTTAGGGCTTTAGAGCTTAGGGTGTAGGGTTTAGGGGTTTAGCGTCTTGGGGTTTTGGGTGTAGGTTGCAGGGGTTCAGGGGTTTGGGGGTTAGGATTTAGGGGTTTAGAGTTTTGGGGTTTAGGGTGTAGGGTTTAGGGGTTTAGTGTTTTAGGGCTTTAGGGGTCTAGGGGTTGGGAGTTGAGGTTTTAGCGAGTGGGGTTTAAGGGTTTAGGGGCTTAGGGTGTAGGGTTTAAGGGTCTAGGGTTATCAGGGCTTATCGTGGTTAAGGGAGTGAGGAATCAAAAGGTTTCAAGGGGGGGCCCCACATTTGCCCCCCCCAATAAGCCTTCCCTTATTCTCCTGATTGTTTTGTGGGGGCCCCGCTAGGACCCCATGGACTAAGGAGTTTAGTGCTTGTTTCCTCAGCCCTAAACAAATTAAGGGCTTAGGATTAGGTAGGGAAATTGCAACCCTAAACCCTAAACCGTGTGGGTAGGGAAACTCTAGTGTTTCTCGAGATACTTGCCTGGAGTTTGATCAAGGGCGGCTGCGCAGCGTCGAATGATTGTGTCCTCCAGGGGTGTGCGACCTCCCTGTACGTGGTTTAGGGGGTTTAGGGTTTTAGGGTCTAGGGTTTAGGGTTACAAGTAGTTTGTGGCTCAGGGGATTGGCGCAGGAGCCACGAACTCCAAATCCCAATCATTGCTCCTGTGGCTGCACATTTCATACTTAAACTTATCCGATGCGCTGCGGTTCGGTTCCTGGTGGGTAAGTGCCTTTGTCTCGGTTCGGTTCCTCAAGCTTCCTGGCAAAAGACTTCATAACTTTTGTGACAGCTTCAACGGTTGGGAAGGCTTGCGCTGATGACGAGTTGTATGGTATGGCCCTAAACCATAAACTCTAAACCCTAAACCAGTGCCGTTTCCTATCTAGAAAAGAGTTCATGAGAAACAACAATATTCATAATTGAATGATGGAGAACTCGACTTAAAGATATGATATACAAACTTTGATTTTTTCTTGTCTTCGACAGGTTGATATATTCTTCAAGATGCAGATCATGCTAGGAAGATTTCTTTCATTAGATATGTATCATTTCTTCTTGTGTCAGGAGCAGACTGCCAAGACATTGCAGAATGAAAGCTACGTACGCGACAATTCCAGGCAGCGTTGGACCAAGAAAAGCAGTGGAGTAGTGAGTTTCAGAAGAACTGGCAAAGTTTCTCCACCTTCAAGACCGAGCGGCTACTAGGCAAGAGCTGGAATCCGTTTGACTCGCCGCTTCTCGGAAAGGATGGAAGCTGATGGGGTGCACGGATGTCGGCTTACATGAGGCTTCTCGGTATCCTCAAGAACCGCGACACCCAGCTACAAGCACGTGCATGATCTGAGCAGAGCGAACTTGAGCACCAGGATGCCCAAGATATGAGCACAACGTACTTCGGGGTCTAGCATCAACAATAAGATTTAAAGTTCCTGCTTGTCTAGCCCGGGTTGTGCAGGGCGCTTTGGACTTGGTTTCCTGTGCGCTCTTAGATAGCTTGTTGCGCTTCAGGGTTAGATCTTTCAGGGTGTTGAGTGCCAACTGTTTTTACATGGGCCCCTAAATCCTAAACCCTCAAGTCTACCCCTTCGTTTTATGGACACGTAGGAGTTAGGGGCTCATGGGTCTAGAGCCTAGAGTGCACAGGGTCATCCTTAATCCCTATAGAGCAGCCATCACAACACTCAACCCTAAACCCGTAAACCTTAAACCTTCAATTTCTATAAAGCTTCCATACTCACCCTAGTGTAGAGGCTTGGGCTTGAACTTGAGGATTTTTCAGACATCCGTTAGGTCGTCCAGAGCTTCGGTAACCCAATGCAGAAAACTAAGAGTCTAGGATGTAGGGTTTAGTGTCCTAGTTTGGGGGGTGGGGAGTTATCAAAATCCTCTTACTACTATAGCATTAAGCAGCCTACAAAACACTACATAGACCCAGGTTCCGCTTTTTAAGATTTAGTCTTCAAAAATCATGTGAATGCCGGGGGGCTTGACAGGGCTTAGTGTTTAGCGTTTAAGTTTTAGGGGTTTAGGGTTTAGGGCTTAGCATTCTGACAGGGGTCGCTGAAGCAGCACAAGTCCTTGCTACATTGTCCACATACCCTCCCCAAACTGACAAAGACCCCCCCAACCCCACATAGCCCTTTCCAGCAAATTCAGGTGGCGGAAAGAAAGGTGGTGGAGGAAAAGACGGAAAGGGTGGAGGCAAAGACAAAGGCGGCTTTGAATTTACCGCAAACGCACAGCCTGAGATGATGTGCCACCACAAAGACTTGTTAGGGCGTGTTAGGTTTCATTAGTTAGGGGGGTTTAGTGTTCATGGGATCTGGCTAATTAAATGTGAGGCTGTAAGCCTTTGTCTAGCCTAGCCTTCCTAAGTAACCCCCCACAGGTTACAAGCATAAGCTTGTACTCACGAATGTTAATACTCAACTACTTATTAACTCCCATGCGTCTCTAATTATCACGCGGACCTATAGCTAGACAGTCGGAAACTCTTCGTCTAATGTTCGGAAGGAGCCATAGCTCACAGGAGAAGAGTCGAGGGATTGGAGACTGCAGTTTGGGTCTCGGAGCGAACGGTTTGTGATTGGTAGCCTACTGTTACCTTCGTATACAAATGGTTGGGCCACCAAGATAGGGGCTGCTCATGAAATCCAAGCCCTACAGGGCCTAGAACCGAAAGCCGACCGTCCGGGAAAGGGCTGTTCATGAACGTTCCTAAACCATGAAATTTTGTAAAAGAATTCACCGGCAAGCACTACAGAACTACTTGCAAAGATCTTTGCAATGAAAATGCTGCAATTGGGATGGCGGACGATGGGATTTTCTTGGAATATTCTGTTCCTCAAGAGGGACGTCATAATCCAGTAATCCTGGCATCATCCTAACCTCCCCCCATCCTAACCACCCCCCTGCTAATGTGAAACACACCCCTTGTATGGGGGAGAATGTGGAAGATATGTTACGAGTTGTTCAGCTTCCCGACTCGGCAGAAACATGGTAGCTTTCCTTTTCTTGGAGGGGGGGGAGTCCTCAGAACGATGGTTCTTCACAATTTGCAAGCATGTACATAAGCAGTTTAGGAGAGTTTAGGGTTTAGACTGCATGCATGTCGGAGGTTTAGGGGTTAGGGGTTTAAGGGTTTAGGGTTTAGGGATTTAGGTTTTACGTCTGCATGCATTATGAAAGCGGTAGCTCCTTTGTGGGAACTACTTGCTGTCATTTAGCGACTGTGATCCAAGCGAAGGGTGCGCCAGGGACTTCAATGGACGGTTTGTTTGGGTTTGGCTAGGCCAGGTGGCTGGGTTTAGGATTCAGGGTTTAGGATCTAGGGTTTAGGGCTTAGGTCGAGGGCTGTGGCTTCAGAGAAGAAAAGCTCATTCAGGCATACAAGACAAACGATTTGTGTGATTAATTCTTTTGGATGTTTGAGGTCAGATTTTGCTGAGATGGGATTTTCCTAAAAGTTATAGTTTCCCGTGGACAGTTATAATTACTATGGAATTGCCCAATGTCATAAGAGAATATCCATATACCCCATATTCTATCTACTAAAGGGGGACTATACGTGTCCCTGTTGGGGCCCCTATATCACTAAGGATGGATTGCTCCAAGTTTATCATTATTGCTCTGCAGCTAGAGGACGAGTTGGACCCTTGTCACCTCACCCATATCGTGGCTTATAAGAAGCCCTAGACCCTCCCCTAACTACCCGTTATTAGGGACCATATACCGCGCTTAAAGGGTGCAAGGAGGTTCATTGAAAATTGTTCAAACAAGGCATTTTTCAGGTTTCGAATTATTCCCAAAACCCCACAGCCTACACCCTATTAACTATTCGAAATCAGCCAGCTCCGCCGGCAAGAATACTCGCGCATGCGAGTCGAGCAGCACGCATTCGTCCGCTTGTTGACCTAAACCTAGACCGTAGGCCCGAAACCGCAATTGCAGTAGTTGCCAGAAAACAGCACATCCCCTTGATATACTGGAATTCTTCTTCTATCACCCTAAGCCCGAAAGACCCCCAAGAAGAGACTCCAAGATTTTCGAAGCCCTCACCATGGGCACGCTAGGTGGCAAAGGCAAGGGTGGTGGCCGGGGACCCAGGGAGGATGTCCGGTTTAAGGTTTAGGGTTTTAGCTTTTTAGGGTTTTGGGGTTTTGGGTTTAGAGGTTTAGAGTTTTAGGGTTTAGGATTTTAGGGTTTAGGGGTTTTAGGGTTTAGGGTTTCGGGCTTGGGAATTTGAACCTTCAACCTGGAGAATTACCTCCACCTACTAAGCCTTATAGATAGCCCTAAGGGTCCAAGGACCCAAATAGCAGCGTTGTAGGGCCCAAATACTCTAATACTGTATTTGAACCCAAAACCCCTTTTATTTGGGTCCTTGGACCCTTAGGGTAGGGAATCCCTTGAGGGGTGCATCATAAGGACAACCACAGCTTGTGTCCCCCAAACCTGAAACCCTAAAACCCCAAACCATAAACCCATTTAAAACCCTAAAACCCCAAAAATCCTGAAACCCTAAACCCTAAAACCCCCAAACCGTAAAACCCTAAACGGAAAACCGGCTGTTCTTGGTTGGGAGAAAGCCCGACCTACACCTAACAGCGCCTCTAACCCTGTTAGCGAAGAAGAGCTCAGCCCTGATCCTCACCTGCCTGCTGCTCGCGAGCGCCGCTCCTACTGATGCGTTACCTATATGAGCTATAGTCTAAACTCCTTGAATGGGTTTATATGGGTTTATATGGGGGATTATATAGGGAACTACTATAGGGGTTATTAAGGGGGATACTAGAAGTTTAGTAGCTCATATGAGCTGCGGTCAATATTAGCCTTAGTAAGGGGCCCTTAACAGTGGACATTAAGGTCCTCTTGTAGTTGAGTATACTCCCTAATATAGTCCCTAATAAGGGACCCATGTCCATTAAATTGGGTAGGAAATATTGACTTGACTATAGCTCATATGCACGCCATAAGCGGCTGCTTGCATGTTTTGTGTAGGATGCAGGGGTTTAGGTTTTAGGGGTTTAGGGTTGAGGATTTAGGGTCTATAAAGTTTAGGGGTTCACGGTGTGGAGGAACAATAGGCCCCAAAGTGGAGGCGCGCGGGACTAGCTTTGTAGCTGCATGTGGGGTAGCACAATGCATTTTATTTACAGACACGATGTAAAGCTTCTCAACAGCAACATGGAGGACGTCAGAATAACGTTTATAAGATACGATCACCCAAAAGGTAGCTACTCCCAGTGAGTCTTTCGAAGTAAACAAGGATTTTCCGCGACCAGTCAACTAAGGAATATATCCTGACTTATACTAAGCTTCTTACCTTGTAGTATCCCTAACTAGGCGGACTCCAATATACACCCCAAAATATTATGCCCCTTATTATGGGCACCCCCAGTAAAATGCCCCTAATTTTGGTAACACTCAACTATCATCAAAGGTCCCTAGGAAAGTGTCTTGGAAGTTCTGGGGCGTCGCAAAGGTAGCCTTATGGAAGGCCCTCAAGTAAACTCCTTGGCCCACAACCATGAACCCACACGCCCAAACCTGGAACCCCAACCCTAAACCCTAAACCCTAAGAAGGTAAAACCCCAAATCCTGAACCCTGAACCCTATGTAAACCCTACAGAGGTCCCTAGCCTCGCACTACCCGGTCTGAATTGATCCCAAGGTGGCAAGGGCAAGAAGGGAGGTGGAGGAAAAGGCAATCCGCATGTCCTGGTGAAGGAAGAAGAAGGGAAACCAGCTTAGGTTTGCGTTTAGGGTTTAGGATTTACGGTTCAGGGTTCAGGGCTGCAAATTGCAAGAAGATTTTGAGCACAGGGTTCGGAGGGACTGTTTATATGATCTTGTTACTGACATGGAAAAGGTGTCAATCATGAGGTCTAAGTCCGGCTGCGTGGGGTGCCAGGCATTGAGGTTTAGGGTTAACAGTTATGAGGTTGGTAGATGTTTGTTACCCTTCCTGTGTCTCCAGATGCTTCCTTTGAAGTGCCCTGTTCTACGACATATTGTAGCAAGGTGCCCCATATGCCATATTCCCAGGACTTGAAACCTCTCCCTCCCACATTGCGGCTTTAGGTTTTAGGCTTCAGGGATATTACCTAGATTTATCGCAAGGTGGATCGTTCTCACTTAGGTCTGTTCTGGAATCAAGGGGTTTTGTCAAGTCCTGGATAGCAAGACAAAATAGTTGCCAGGATGGTCTCCCTGACAGTCCTTCCCAAGACCCTCCTTGTACTCTAAAGTAGGGGTATTTGGCCGCTGAAAGTGGGTACTTGGGCCCTACGGAGGGTCTAGGTCTACAATTACAGTGCAATATGCCCCGAAACCCTATCCTAATTGTTCGTCTACGCACCCTACGTTCGTATGACTTTCCCTAGACCCTAAACCCTGCTTTAGCATGGCCTCCCATTGCGTCATCATGAGGGACGACAAAGTCCTGACGAAGCGAGTCGGGCTTTAGGACTTGGGAGTTGTTTGGTTTAGGGTTTGGGGGCGTAGGATTTTAGAGTCTAGGGTTTAGGATGTTAGTGTTTTGGGGTTCAGGGTGTTGGACTCTAGGATTTAGGGTTTAGGATGAAGTGGTTTCAGGATTCAAGTGGTCAGGCCTCAGGGTGTAAGAGTTTCTTGAGGTTTTGAGGTTCTGGTTGGTTTAGGGTTTAGGATTCAGGGTTTAGGGTTTTAGGGTTAAGGGTTTAGGCTGGCTGGTTAGGGGTTTATACACAGATATCGATTGTTGAGTCCGGTTTTTGGATTCCCCTCGAGTCCTATGCCAAAATCTTATTTAGGCTTGTTTCTCCAGGTCAGCCCCGACATGCGAGCCGACAATAACTCTGAATCCTAAACTCCTCAAAGCTTAAAACCTAAGCCCCTAAACCCTCTAAACCCTCTAAGCCCTTTAAACCCCTAAACCTTCTAAACACTCTAAACCCCCAAACCTTCTAAACCCTCTAAACCCTTTAAACCCTAAATGGTAGTTTCCCAAAATAGGGGTACCCCAATATAGACCCCTAAAATACTGTCCTTATAGGGACCCCCAAAATGGTACCCCTAATTTTGGGAAACCCCTAAATCTCTCAACGTGTGCAAGGCAAGGGCAAGTGAGTCGTCGCGTGAGCGAGTGTCTCTTTGCCAAGCAAGCGCCCTCCCAGCAGACCTCAGAGCGTGTCATGAAGGATCCTGGTTAGCGTTTAGGATTTAGGGCTTAGGGTTTAGGGTTTAGTGTTTAGGTTGGAGGTTCACGTGGGATGTGTAGTGTTTTGGGTTTGATTCTGCCTGTAGTAAGCAGCAGCATTTCGAGCTTCGGGTTTAGGGCTTCAGTGCACCATGTGAGGGAGTCGCTGACTTCCGTCGGCGCCTTACCAGGATCCCTAGTTTCTTGTCAGAATCCATCCATCTTGGGCAACCCCACATTGAAAGGCACAATTTATGGTTATTTGCCCAAAGCTTGGCGTAACACCCGTCCGGGTTTCTCAAAGTCTTGAGGTTTAGTTGTGCGCTTGCTTCCTTTCTAAGGGGCGATGCATGCATATTTGGGGATGTGGGCAGTCCAAAGGCATTTGAAATCGAAAGCTGCCACTCCATCGGCATCGCCTGCGCAGTAGACCCCAACTCATCTCAAACGCCACAAGGTTTAGGGCCCCCTAAACCCTAAATCCCTAAATCCTAAACCCTAAACCCTAAACCCTTTAGGGTTTAGGGATGTAGGCCATTATATGTGTCCCCCAGGAGCCTGATGGGGCGCAAGGCATGTTGCCGCAAGTGGAAGGCTTCAACGGACCCTGAAGCCAGACTTCTAAACCCTGAAGGGTGTAGGGTTTAGGGTATAGGGATTTAGGGTTTTGGGTTTAGGGATTAGGGTTTAGGGACTAGGTTTTAAGGCTTAGGATTTAGGGACTAGGGTTTAGGGATTAGGGTTTAGGGTTTAGGGCCCGAATTCTACACCCTGAGCCCCGAAGCCCAAGCCAGGAGCTCTAAACACAAGGGGTGACTGTAAGAGTTTCCTAAGATTACTGGTGAGTGAATATTCGTGGCGTCTATGTAGGGGGATCATATCATGCAATTCTACTTCCTGCACAATCCTGAATTTGTTTGCCGTTTTGTTTGGAGCTTTGGGTTTAGGACCCTGGACCCTCAACCTAAGCCCTAAACGGTTCTGCTGGGGTCGCAAGAGGCTGCTGAACATAGTGCAGCTGGCGCGCGTTGAGCAATCGCTCAAGGTGTCCATGGCCTCCAAGGGAGTTGAGGGTGTAGGGCAGGTTCGGCTTGGGTGGAAGGTTTACCTTAACCCCAAAACTATGTGAAATAATGGCCTGTGGGGCTATTTTAGGTGGCTTTGGGCTATTATGTTACCTACTTTTGGGGCCTAGGTAGGCCTTATACCCTAAACCCCTAAACCCTCAATCCCCCAACCTTAAACCCTAGACCCTAGATGGTTCCCCAAATCCTAAACCCTAAATCCTAAACCCTAGAATTTAACCCTAAATTCTAAACCCTAAACCCAAAACTTTGAAATTGAATCATAAGGATCCTGAGGCTGGTGGCACTTGGACTTGAGCGCGTGGGCCTGGAGGTGAGGAGCACATGCGCGGATCCATCCAAATTGTGCGGTCTAATGTAGACCCTTTAGGGTCTAAACTCTTTAAGGGTTTAGGGTTTAGTGTTATAATGCGTAGGGTGTATATGTATATATAGGGGCTTTAGATAAATGATGGAAAATGAAATGGAAATTGCTACTTAGGGTTTAGGGTTTAGACCCCATGATTAATGAATCCCCTCCTAGTAAGGGCATAAATATTTGGATCCCTATTATGATCCCTATTTAGGGGAGGGGGTTCATTAATCA